>DWGJ01000680.1:0-26539 GCA_018246895.1 Aspitha aspitha aspitha | reverse complement strand
GAACAAACAAATGTGCTCATCACACAAATGTTTGTCCTGGGTGGGAATCGAACCCACGACCTCCGGTTTTGCAGTCTCTAACCACACAACCAAGAGGCCAGTCGATATGTATATGTATATGTATAATATTCTATGTATGTATCTATGTATTTCAAATTAAAATGTGCTACGAAATTACCATAGTTTTTAAAGAACTGTCTCGAATGCTAAGACAAATAAATGTAGATGACAGTCGTCAAAAGAAACTATGAGATAATTCCTTTCTAATCACATCTCCAAAGCTTGTAATTAATGTAATTGGACACCGGTTAGTTGGGAAAAATGTAATTTAATTATATGCGATTACGAAATCGTCTGTTATTTTCTTATAATTAAATTATCAACGCTACTGGTATACTGGTTGGCGTAAACTTGTATTAACGGACACGGAAGCCCATCAACTTGACGAGTACCATTGATGTAACGGTTTGCTTACTGATACTTATAATACTGATACTGACTGCTGTTTTGCTATTCTATTTGAAATGTGTATCCGTTCGATCCCCATCTGAAACGAGTGTTAGATTTTTTCATCAACTCCGAATAGAAAGATTTACTTTGTTTATAGTTATCTGTATATTCTCGTCACGTAAGGAAAAAGCGTTATGTTTTTTTACGTGATGTACCAGCATTCAACTAATACGATTAGAAATAAGCAAATCAGCTATAATCTACATAAAATGTATCGATCTGCTAACCAGCTCAGATCGTTATATAATATGAAACTTAATCTCTAATTGTGTATATCAATGTTGTATTGCATTGAATTTTTATACCAGTGAGATCTCTTACGTATCCACATCATTCAAACGGCTACTCGTAAAACGTTAAGTTCTATGGGAACTTATACCATTGTCTAAAATAATGACTTTATATCCGGGGTAGGAATACATCTCAGGCCGCATATAGATGTCTGCATTTCTCAATAACGTTGTATATAGATATTACACGGAAGAAGAAACGAATCTGTGATAGGTTATTCATATATTCATATATAGGACTTGTACTTCTATTCAATATTCATGCAAGTCCTATTCAATAGACCTATGCAATACATCCAAATTGAATAGGACTACAAGTTCTATTGCACATTCAACATTATCGAGCTGCACATCCAATTTCTCAACTTGTTCTATGTATGTATGTATGTATGTAACTATATATGTATGTAACTCCGATCAAAATGAGTATAGTAGAGTAATCTCTCTTCTACATCGACTATCACACCGACAAACAGCAAAAATATGACAGCCTCACAAATATTTCTCCTGGGTAGGAATCGAATCTAGAACTCCGGCTCAGCAATGAAAGTATCGCTTGAACTAGCGGACCGGTGGATCGGTTCAAAAACTGAAGAACTTTCCGGACCACAGCAGTGCATCGATACAAATGTGAGTTTGTACACATTACAACCCATCATATTCTTCATATAAACGTACAAATTGCCTTGAAATTTACTGGATTCACAGGTGGAAAAAATAGGTCAAATAAAAACCTTGATCGAGTTGACCTTAAAAGGGATAGTACACACAGTCCGAATGGAAACGTCATACGTCGATGATTGTGTTGGCTTAATGCAACAGGAACATACCCGACGCTGTAATTGGCTATTGTTTCTCTGTTTAACCCACTTGCTAAACAGAGCAGGGTGACGAGTGATGCTGTGTTCACACATTTTGTATCGTCGGTCCGTTTATGTGTAGTATGCAAGGTGTTTTACCTTACAATTGTAGTTCAAAAAACATGACAAAACAAATATCATTGCAGTTACCTGATTTTTACACAGAAAACATCAATTCACCTCCCACAGCGACAGTTTCTTTTACCTGTAACAATAATTGAAAAAGTTAAAATAGCTAAAGTGAAAATTAAGATATTTCGTAAATTGATATTAACAGCAATTTGGAGCGTTATTGCATTAACATTTCCTAATATCGATTGACAAAATCACTTTCAAATCAAACACGATCAACGCAGCAAAAAATGGCATAACAAAATACTAGTTTTCATTTCACTGCGGCGTCTATTCGATCAATAATAAGCCTTAGCATTTTATAAATAGAGATTATTGCGTTGAATTGATTGAATTAAAAGTTTCTATTTATCTCAGTTAAGTGACTTGCTTTGTGCCTTACGAAACGATTCGGTTGAACCAACTACGTAATATAGCCTTAGTTCTACGTTATTTTATTTTCAATCGACAATCAATACAGGTAGACATTTTCAAATACGAACTAATAACCGAATAATAATTGTTATCGTCATTTCTTTTAATAATCTCGGATATTTGCCTAATAAGAAAGTCCAAGGCCATAGCACAACGCTGGTGACATGCATATTACCACATTTCAATAGCTTTAGAGTATCCTATGATCTAACGCATGTAGGTTTCCGTCAGTCACAAACACGTTGGCAACCTTGAGATTTGTAATCTAACGCCTAAAGTCTTGAAAACTGTATTACGACAAAATCCAGTCTACAACAGGTATAGCTCTAAAGCAGCAGAAATGCGTGGAATTTTGTCACCCTTAATTCATAAATTACTACAAATTCGTGTCACACATGATTCGTCCGAATCACAAGATAATGTTTTCTCGAAGTTTATTTGCTTCTAAACACTATTATTTAAATAGAAGTAATGAACATAGTTATACCCAAATAAACGGTCTATCTGTTTCAACCTAGACCTTTGTATTGGCAGGTTGCGTCCAGTATAAATTGACCGGCGAGCTCCAGAATTCTGAACTTTTATAAAGTTTGCAATATTTTGACACGGGTTATTGACTTGAAGTTTTTTATAACGTAATCTGACTTTATTCGTATTTCGATTTCCATTTCTCTTTGTTCACTTTCTTTAGTAACGATCGTGTCTGCCTTGGAAAGCTGCAGTGGTGTTTCTGTTTAAGAGACTCCAAGTTTTTGTTTATAATTAAGGCTAGCAAAGAGGCAGATGGACCATCTGATGGTAAGTGTTCAGCGTTGCTTCTGGACATTTATAACTTTGGAGAAGTAGCGCATATGTTACCAGCTTTGAAAGAGCTCTCAGAAAGCTTTCTGCTTACAAGCTGACGTAGAGCAATAGTGATTGAAAAATCAGTCGTTATTTTAATTTTATCAAATCTGTGTTAAGATTAAGATGACCACTTTTCAAAATTCCAATATCCTTACGACACAAAGAAAGAAAATATGTATCCTCTAGTAAGATATGGTTCTGACGGTATTCCAATATTTTCACCAAATGCAAAATCACCTACAAAACAGTAACAGTTCTTGACAGTGACCCTAATCGTTAATTATCTGTTACCGCTATCTGTCTTTGACTCGGTGAATTAAGGTCATTTAAAATTTTAAAGCAGGTGACAAAAACATCTGCTTATGAATTTATTTACCGTAATTATCAGACAAATTTAAATAAGGACTCATTACAGTTTGTGTTCCTACGACACAAATAGGAACGCCTGATTGTGTCCTAGAGTGGCTTAACGGTACAATGGAAGCCTTTAGATACAATATTAACCCCACAAAGAAAATTAAAATAACCGACAGTCGTGTTCACGACATCCCATATGTCAAATTTTACTTTTCAACTCTATGACAAAACGATCCAACCGTGAACTGTTACTGTTTAAATATCTGACCTTAACAATTGTGACCATATGGTATATAACCGTAAGAGCCTCGTTACGTTTTAAATATTTTTTATTTTAGTAGGTAGGTACCTACATATTTTTTCTTGAAGTTGACCGAAGGCATATGGAAGGGTTTCAAGGCTTTCAACGATGTTTGACGATTGTTACTAGCGGTAACAAACAGGATTTAGGAGCACCAGAACACTCATGAAAATTTGACAGTAGGGTCTTTTGTTTTTCTAATATACTGCTGTATTGACTGTATAGTCTAGCATCTCTCACTAAGAGTCATCCATATAGCGTTTACTTTACTGATGTATGAACACTTCAGCTATGAACACTTCAGAACTAGGTAATTTAAATTATGACAAATGTAAACTAGATACGCAGCTTCTGTGAAATGTAATTATTCTTATATTATAACATGTTATTAAACAAACGAATACATTCGGAGAATGACCGAAATAGCTAACGTAACGTTACATCAACAACAATATCTAGTCAAAATTAATGTAAGCAAAAAGTAAACTACAAATGAAATATGCTCGTCATCCAACAGTAAATTTAACCGTGAATCAACAAAACCTATAGAAGCAGGTAATTTATTAAAATTTTGATAATTATAAACATGTAGATGGAAGTAGCAAAAACTTTTATAAGCTCATAAATTTTGGGAAAATTAAAAATGTAGCTTAATTAATGATTACACGGCAACTTCAAAATAAAAATTCCATGAATGGATACCAAATTCATATTCAGTGCCTGTTATCCTTAGAAAAGACCTGGTAGACCAGCCAATCATTCAAATAGCGGATTGTTCAAGATAATACAATAATTTGTAGTAGGCATGATTCATCAAATGCTTTTATATATACCTACTTATAGATTTTGTTTCCACATGAACATAAAAAAAACAGAAATACTAAATATTTTATGAGTAAGGTAATGAGGTAATATTATGCAAACCATATCTAAAACCTACCTCACGCAACGGCACTGCAAAAAATCATTATACTTCGGGTAAAAATACGACAAAACTAACGGAGAGAACCCACGCAAATGTATCGATAACAACAATGGCAATACGTCCAATCGGTATCAAAACAGTCCCATAAAAATCGGCGCTATTTTTGGAATTCGATTTCGTATAGAATAAGTACCTAGGTTTATTTACATCAATCGTTAAGATTATACGTTTATAATATATTGCTATTCCAAGAAAAAGTAGGCGAACAGAATGATTTATCAGTCAGTGAATTATTAAAACCGGATCAATCTTACAAAATAAGTACCTACCTGAAAAGTAAACACTAATAACGAAAGCGAAATATTTAAAATCATTTTCATTCGCAACGAACTTTTTGTAAGCACGAATGTAGTATAATTCCACAATTCATAATGTTCTTTTAATCTTCAAAACTTGTCAAAGTAAATTATCGAAACGTGGTGATTTGGATTGAATATATGTAAGTACTTCGCAAACGGCAAGCGATCTATTTATTTTTATTATAAAAAGGAATGTAATTAATTGTTCAATTATTTCCTTTCAATTGGCTTGCTGTGATTGTTCCAAATTCAATTAATTTCGGGCTGGGGGCGTGTGTACGCTTATGCAAACTTTAATGTGGGTCAAATTTCTGAACGAACGCTTGAAGCCATTCTATCTTGATGGTTCCAAATCTGACATTACCAGATACCGCGGGCTAACTGTTTAAAGAGTTTTTGTAAGATGTGCCCATAATATTGGTATAGAATAGAACAAAATTTGTACAAATTTAACAATAAGGAAATTTGCATTTGGATAATGGTTTGGTAATGAACTCGACGAATAAGTAGAAAAATAGCGATTAACTTTCGATTGTTTGAGGTTTAGTTCCAAATAATACGTCAAATTATAACATCACTGTGTATGTTATCTCAGTGTTGTTACTCAAATTTTTTCACGAACGCCAAAGGCAGTTAATCTCGATTTTATTATGGCGCCAGTTACTAGGATGTATTGCGTATACCACAAAGTAACGGTACTGCGCTCTGAATGTGAACAAAAAACGTATTATGTAAATTAGAATTATACGCAGATTGTATCATTATTCGTAATTCATCCCATTTGGAATTACGTGAACAACGCACCGGGCATAATGCTCGCCTCAAATATCGCTAGAGGCTTTGTTTTGCTCGTGTGCATATGTAATGTAACGTTAACGTATTACCTATCTGCATTTATGCCATTTCAATAGCAAAAAAACGTTTCGTAACTAATTTTAAAGATAACGAAAATATAGGCTGTCAGATAAATTAACTCGTCTGAAATGCAATCATCGATGGTGCAATAGAGAACACAAATTAACAATTTATATTTCGTGTTAATAAAAAAGGAAATAATGAAAATATAACATGCTGAAGATTCGGATATGAAATATGATATAACAAGACTAAATGAAACCCTCACACGTCTGGCAAAAGAGACCTATTCAATGCAGAATACATAGTTCGTTATTTTTGAAATGCTAAAAAGAACACACGCGACGCTTCCGGCATCTGGTAATAATGCACCTGCTCTTGCATTCTGTATCGTACTAAATTCCTAATGACATAAAAAGGTTTATTACAACAAGTGGAAGAAGTATGTAACCTAACTATTAAAACTATTGAAACTTTTTACATCTTCAAAACACGGTGATAGTATTTATAGTTCAAAATACTCTGTTGGAATTCTTTACCCGTTTTCAATGACTGTCTCATAATTACGGAAGAGATCGATTATTTCTAAACACTAAAACTGTTGCGAAATGCTCCCAAACATTGTATTGCAATGCTCAAACGGCTTTTTAGAGGGAAACGTTTATAATCAAAACCAATAAGCGTTTACTCACAGAAAATCGAATCGAATTTCACGCCCCACTTAACTTGTTGAATACTGATAGAACATACCACACTTTGACTTTAGACACGTGTCTTGTACACAGTAGGTACACAGTATGAGATTTATCTTTCGGTGAGGGCTAATTTTTAAATAAGGGTCTTGATTGATAGATGTTAGTCATCACTGAATTGATTTATACGTTATATTATAATGGCCATAATTTTTTGTGGTATCATCATCCATAACCTTTTTGTCTTTCTTTGGTTAGACATGGGTTTCCTTATGGAATGAGAAGCTTTATGGCCATAATCTGCCCTACGCTTATTCTTATACTTCATCATCTCTTTCCATAATTACTTCTATTATACGACAGTAGTGAAACAGGTCCAGTTCATACTAACTCGTAGTAGTAAAGTTGTTTATTATCACAATCCTATTTCCAAGTTCCCATTGCTTTCACCTCACAAAATTCTACTCCGTTCGCGTGCAATTCACACTTACCAGCATTGTTCTTATGATGGCTACAAAACCCTAAACAATACCATGGAATGATCAATTAGAATCATTAGTAGCGTTACACGTTGCATTCGATGGCAGAATATAGATTGTCTGTGGAACAATAGGTTCAAGTGTCTAGAATAACATTGTATACGAAGATTAAGTTTCTCTGTAATACTACGGCAAAGCTAAAGAACATGAAGTCGCAAGCTTAAAGGAGCTGACTAGTTTTTAGACGCTATCTAACACAATAGTTGTATTTTGTTCAAACATTAAAAGCATAGTAGTAACGAAATTCTTGTTACTTCTACGTGTACGTGTAACCTAAAGAAAATTTTCATATCTACTCATATGCATAAACCACAATGTGAGGATAGGATCCGACGCGGAACGACAGTTCCATACAAATCTCACCGCTTACACGTTCATTGGAGCATTAAAGCGCCTCATTGAAATAATGACAGGTTACAAATAGTCGAAAGTGAGTCTTCATTGTTTTGTTCCGATGAATGAAGTAAATTTTGGGCCTGTGGTCTCGTTTTTACTTAGCTAGTTTGTTCTTTTACTTAGCCAAGCGGAGGCGTGACTCGCTTCGTGAGAATAAATGTTCTTACGGAGCGTGTCACGCCTCCGCTTACATTTGTAAGAAAATTTAGGTGACACTAAAATAATTAGAGCGCTAAAGTATTCAACAGTGTGTATAGCTAAAATAAAGACCAGAAGAAATACAGATTTTTAATATGACATAGAAGTAAAAATAAACAAGGAATTTTTTATTACTTTTTTCCAATTTTAAATTATAGTGAATGACAAACAAATCATTTCTTATTAATTGGATTAACATTTCATTGAAATGTTGAATTGCTACATCTACCCAGACGCTGTTATTTACTTTTACAAGCACCGTTAGATTAATAGGAAAGATGAAATAAAACTAGACGTCTGCAAAGATGCATTAAGATGCAAAGTATTCATTAAGCAAACTGGGCGTTTTCAATAATAGTCCTTTGAGCCGGATATCTTTCACTATTCGACACATTTAGATAACTGCGGGAAATTGCTTGCAAGTGGTTTATTTGCAATAGTTATAGGTATTTTGCTTCATTTTATAAATTATAAAGATAATTTCTGACAGAGTAATCTTCATGAATTCCTTATTCATAGTGATATACGTTGTGATAATTTTTATGTATTTATTTATTGCTTTCATACATGTTGTTGTATGTGGGTGTTTATATCCTCAGATTAAAGAAACGTTTCTTTCTTTCTTTTTATTGTAAGATCAAGTTCTTTTTTATGTCATTAATAAAGATTTTACATGTAAATATTTAATAGGTAAGTACTATAGACCATTTTGGCGGGAGAACGGAGACTAGTTCTGTGAGGCTTCGTAAAAAAAAAATTAACATTTAACATTACACAGGTACAGTTAATGCTTAAAATTTGTACATCGTTATTAGTAAAATACAAATTAAAGTCTCTAAAGGATTCTACGAAATCTTCATATGCGCCCAATATTTATTCTGCAAGGCATTACGTAACATTTACCAAAATCCGGTTTCATAAAGAATGATATTAAATTGGCTATTAATATATCACAATTCCTGAAATATATTGACCTTTATTATCATAATATATTTATAATACATAAAAGAAAAGCCATAAAACATGCTTTTTGAATCAATCTTTTCAGTTTTTTAATTCCAATTGTTCCATATAATTGAAATACTTCTCGATTCAGTCATTAGATTCATTACAAAGTTCCAATTTAATGATTTATTTGTCCATATCCTGAATACGATTTTGCCGTTAAAGACACACTTTCTCTATAGCTTATTAAACAATAATAGCTTATAATGATACTTAAATCATTAAAAACTAATTTGCATTTAAAATGATTGACATAAATTCTAGAGATAATTGTAAAATTTACTTGGCACGCTTTTCTACGAAATCTTATACGTAGCAACGTACGGGTTAGTCTGTTTGCAATTAAAAACGTAATTGAATATTTTATAAATGCATAATTTCTACGACATTTTACAGAGAAAATATAGCTGACAATAATCATTTTAAATCACTTTACAGTTTCCTAATTAAATAACCGCCTTTCACGACGACTACGATTATACTTATTAAAAACCGTTTTGCGGATTCTGGAAATATCAATATCAACTCTCAATATTTATGTTTTATTATGTTTTTCCTACTTTGGGATCAGACTGCCATAAATATGGTCTTATTATTATTACATTGTTAATAATCGTATGAATTTTCAAATTTACTAAAGTCGTTACGAAAAGCGAGTGTCAATTATCAGATCACAGTTAAATTGATAACCTCAATTGAATTAACTCTCGTCGCATTTATAAAAAACATTTTGAGTTTAAACAAGATGCACATATCTCTTGTATATACTCGTATGTAAAAATACCGTGACACAATGTTCGTTTGCGATAATATCCGAAACCACCGAACCGATTTCAATGAAATCTTGCACATATCAATTATTTGATCCAACTTAAAAGATAGGATAGTTTTTATAAAATAAATAAGTAATAAATGTCAATTGTCAATAAATTGTTACATAAAATATATTTCTGAACGCACGATATTTGACATGATAAACCACGGCAACGCGTAGTCAGGTCCACTAGTTTAAATATAAAACTGATCGAATAAAAGCTTCAAAGAATGTCTAAAGAAACGTGAATGGTGTGTGGTAGAACAAACATGTTGGTAATAGGGTTGAACAGACCTAAATTAGCTAACAGCGCCGGTACGTACGTGAGGTCGCAGATAATATATGATAAACAGCGACATAAGGTTAATGTTAGACAAAGGTCACTTGTCGGTAACTTGTTGCAACAAGTTGCGTGGAATTTTCTGGTGGTAATAAAATTAATGTTGGCTACTTTAGAAATAGAAGTAATTTGTTAAAACAAAAAGTATACGTTTTTTGCACTACCCAACAAAACTCGAAATTATACCGAATACGTTAACAAAATCACACTTTATATCTTGAATAATATTTCACACTTGAAAACATTTCTAAGTTTCTAAAGTTGCATTTACCGCTATTTAAACAAAATTATCCAACTGATTTAAATCACCGTAATCTTAGGGTTATATAATTCTAGGGTTACGATGATTCAAATCAGTTAGATAATTTTGTTCAATTGTGTATTTAATGTGTGCTATCTCGTAAAAGGTATTTATTTCAGTGTATGTACATATTAAAATTGTAGCGAAACACATACAATCCAATGTTTAACAACAAATTGCAGCATACAACAGCGTCAAGAAAGCTTTTGTAAACTTTAGTGCCATTGACTTGAATACGACACAGTAAGGAACAAGCACTTAAATAACGGTTCATTTCATTAAGAAACTGTTCGAAAAAATGACACAGATCTTAATCTTTCTTATTATTTTTTCCTGTATTCTAATACCTGTATCTCTATAGTGTACAAAAGTAAATGAAAGTTGTACAATATACAGGTATATGCAGGTGCAAAGTTCTTTAACTGCAGTAAATTACGATTCTGTTACTTCTATTTTATACAAGAAATTGCAAGCCCTATCAGCCAGCGCAATAACTCGCATAGAAAACGAGGCTCTGGCGATGTAGCTCTCCTACTCACTGGTCTGGATTCGGAACCGCAAAACAGATGATTTTTCCTATCGAGATTATACGATTGCGATCAGGGTTCATGGGCATCGTGCTTCCTTTCGTGTTACTTTTTTCATACTGCCGCTAAGCGCCACTTTTCTAGAGTTAATAATTTGTCTATTTAGGAAATGAATTTCTTTCATAAATTTTATAATTACTTTTTACTTATACATACATACCCATCACTACGTACCGACGGTATTGATTTGTAAATGAATATAAGTTTCATTTCTGGACCGAAAACCATAATATACCAAACAAATCAGTTGCTAAATTTTGCGTTTAAATTACATCAACAATATACTCGTAAAAAACATCCACGCAAATCCCATTTAACGACGAGTAAAGGGTTAAAACTTTAGTATACTGTTGTAGAATTCGTTTTATCGCCCTGAATGCTTCAAGTTTATATGACTAGTTTAAGATCTGACAGAATTCAGTCGTATACACGTTCACTGTTAATGAGTCATAAAAGACAGCTGGAAACTACTGGACTTTTGTGGCCCTAGATAAATCCTGCTATCTAGGTTCGTGTGGCTAGATATGGACTATAAAAGACCGATATATACATATTTGACAAAGTTATACAAGTAAGTAAAACGGTAACCCAAAATGAACACGACACGACACGGAACATTTTATATCCGTATTTATATATTGCCTATTACCATAGAGATATAGATTTCGTAAACTATAACCTCAACCGTATTCCTCATTACCACTAACATATAAGGGATGATAAAGCCATCTACATTCTTTCACGCGGATAGTGTGAAACACGGTATAATACGATTGAACTACTTTTTGCGAGACGCGAAACTAAGGCACAGGGATGCTCAAGCCACGATCGATCGAGACCATCCAATTAACACTTCCATTTGTAAGAAATGTTCTAGAAGCTACGCGATATACGTCCTACCAACGAAGCAAAACTATCAAGTTCTTTAGCGAGTAAGAGCGAAACGAAAACGTTGCGATCAAAACTTTTATTCCCAGGATAAAATTCTACTGACTAATAATAATGGTCAGCAAACATTACTGAGCAATTCTTCAACGTACACTGAAGCATTCTAAGCCCTGACGCAGTTGGATATTGCTAGCGATCTGTGAAGTTACCGATAATGGACGTGACCAACTGTTTTATGGAGACTGAAGATAGATTGTCAGATGCATTTTGATTACTTCCGTATTCACAGTAAGGAGTTCATATTGTTTTTTATCAATCAAACAATTTAGCATTAAACTTCGCCGAACTGCAATTATCAGATTATAATTCGGACTTTTGGGCCATTTTTTTGGGCAATTCTTCAATAGCTCTTAACTATCAATATAAAATTAAGATAAAAGAAAGGAAATATATCTTCAATCCATAACAGGCGAATAGCAAACATAACATCAAAAAGTATAGTAATATGTAAAAAATAAAACAATGATTACACAGATCAACGTTGGACGGAAAAAGGTGCACTCCACCTTGGTGTAAAGAAGCACTATAGCTGATTTTCAATCCCAAATTTCGTACCGTATTTCTACAGGAACATCATAACTTAAGAATATAGGTAATATACACAGCAATAACATAAATAAAATATCGACGTTTACAATAAAATAACAAGACAACAATAATAACGATTGGCAAGATAAACAGGTGATAAACTAAACGTTAGTTTAAAATATAATCGTTCATCGCCAATGTGTACCCGTTTCCGGAAGGGGTCGGTAAGAAACCGCTCGCAACCTACAACCTACAAAACCGTTAGCTGAGCTAAATGAAACAGCGGAACGACCCAGTTGTTGCGGCTTTGCATATCAATAGTAATGGGGATAAATGGAAGATACGGATATTAAATGCATGCCAACGGTGCCAATGGGCAAAATGTGCCTGCTTATGTATAGCAACAATACCATTTCGTCGGTAGAGATCGATCTCTGAAGAACATTTGTGGATATTCTAGTTTAAACATCAGTTACATAGTTGCTTAACAGTAATTTTATCATTATTCTACACATGGCCATCTGATTCCTAATTTGGCAATTAGGCTCGTTATGATAACAGGTCAGCTGAAAAACATACATATGAATATCATATAATAATGATATGGATAATTTTATTACACCCAGACACAGAACAAACATATGTCCTTGGTGGGAATCCAATCCACGACCTATAGTTTTGTATTCTGGGTTCTAACCACTCGACCAAGAGTCAATCTTGATCTTAACTCAATATAATGAATGCCGTAGAACGTAAACATGAGTCAATAGTTCCACTTCAAATGTTTTGCTTTCAAATCAAGTGAACTCACTCCCAGCGAGATGCTGAAAGGAACAAATGTCGTATTTGCATACCCTCAAAGCCTCAATAAACTATGTTTTACGAATGAACGTGGATCTATAGGTCAAAACCAATGCGTCATTTTGCATCAGCCAGACCGTTCTCTCGTACAGTTTATAAATTGTGTACCTTAGAATCATTCCCTGTGAAACCTCTCATTCATAGATACTATAAAATTACATACGTTTCTAAGTATCAGAACATCTCTATTACGGTACTGGCGGTGACAGCTACAACTAAAGATGAACCTACAAAGGTTGACACAATTTCCCTTCCAGTAGATGCTAATTCTACGTTCGGGCATCATGTCCATGATTGTCGTGATCTTTACTTGTCTATAGAAGACTGTCCTAATTCGGTTAACTAAGCAGTTATAGACAAACGCAGTAAGATAGAACTGTATTTTCGTAAGTGCAATAATTTGTGCTTTGGAAAGGTCCATAAAATAATGTAATATCGTATACAACAATAACTCGTATACAACCAATAATGTGTTTAACCAATAAAACAAAATCTCAAGAATCCGATCGTGAAGGAAAAAGCTTATTGGACGCGTATAAGCAATGTGCGGAGGAGAATATTCAGTTTTTATGGAAAACTAATGGCTTATTGAATAAAGATAAGCAAAAAACGCCTACCGCACATTTAGTGGGTGCGCCGGTGAGAGGCCGGTCAGCCTTGGTGCATGCTCGAACACTTCCTCTAACGATCGCTATAAGGGTGTGAACACAGCACACGTTTGACCATTCGTTTCCATTGTACACTTATAAGGCATTGTCTTCATCGGTTCATTTCTTATATTCCTATTAATTTATTTCTATTGAGTTATGCTTTGAAATCATGTGTCATTGTTCACTGTACACGGTGACCAGGAAGGTTGGTAACAATACGTTGCTAACAATTTCTAAGAAAATGGACTTGAAAATGAAGACACATCGACAATCAATATCATTTCTTTTCCTTGATATGAAAATGACATAATTATTAACACTTAAACGCTTCAAGTATCACAATAAAAATGTAATACCCAATTATTCCCAATTTAATGATCACGAGAAAAATGATTTTCCTCGTTCTCATTAAATTTCGTAAAATATTTAGCAATACAGAAAATCTTACTCAGAAACCCTTATAAATTGACACCCATTGAAATGTTTTCTATTCAATTCAATTGGCATCGAATGTGTAGGGCTATTACGTCTTATCATTCTTCTCTTTTGTGTAAAAACGTAACATTATTTAGCGTTTCATTTTTTATTTCAATATATTGTGTACCTATACTTATATCTTTGTAAGTATCAAGAGAGTAATGAATGTAGAAAAATTGACGTGCTTCTTTGTTTGTAAGGATAGATATTTAGCAGTCTGTGCTTTCTACTTACCGCGTTAGTGTCTTGGCGAGATGGTATAGTAATAATAATATGCACATATTAAATTTATGGTCATGTAGTTTGTTTACTGCTGTATTGATTTGGATCAATATTTAATGTTCTTATCATAATTTTCTTTTACGGCTTTGTACGTTCTCGTACACTATGACTAGTAAAGCCCGTGAAGTATCTCTACAATCAATAGTCTGGAGCGGATTTATAACAGTAGTGATGCATTAATAACAATAATCCACAGCTTCATTTATCTCACGGTACCGGTATTAAATTATTTTCGATCAAGAACGGCATGATTAATAGATTGTGTGGGAGCGCGCCGCTATCCTGCTCGGAGGTGCACTTGCAGATAGCTTGGATAAGTAAAGTTATAAATTCAATTCATAGACCTTAAGAAACTGAATATTACTGAACAAGTGGCCTTCGGCTAATCGCTGTGTTACAAGAGAAGGCAGAGATCACGAGGCGAAGGAAGTTTATTAGGAGCGTAGCGGTTGAAAATTCTTAGCCTCTGCCTACTCCTATGGGAAATAAGCGTGAATAATAAAAAAGATTGAATACATTTTAACTGCCAATTCAATAACGCGAAACAGATACAAATTGAAACGACACTGCTAAAAGATATAGAAAACAAATCACAAAAGTGTGCACTGTGTGTTAAATCAGAGAAAATGTTGCCAAATGTAAATAAAATTTGTTTCAAATTCGTGTAGAAATTTGAGTGCGAAAGCGGAACACATCAATACGCGTTAGACGGACAGACAAGGGAATTGTATCCGGTGAAGTATCCTAGAGCCTGACACGTCGGGAATGGAGTATAAAATAAAAAGTTACTACCGATGCTGCAGTTCAATTTCGCGGTGCGCTGCATCCCATCAATATACACTGTCTAAACTTGAAACTATGAAGAGTTAAACGAAAACTGATGTTCTACTCCGATTCTCATAACCTTCTGTTATAAATTTTCCTCTGCAGAACATTGGCATTCGCGACTAGCTTTACACAACATAACCCGTCTAAGTTTAGGCAAAACTGAGTTTCGAATCGTCTATCCAAAATCAGTTCAAGTACGTGATAAGATATTTATGCCTAATATATAAGATGTACTGTTTCACTGAGTTGTTTGTTTAAGGGAACTTAATCGACGAAGATGGGAATTTTGTACAGATGTTTTAATATCGAAGTAACAGCTAGATACCTACATTCAAATAGCATAAATACAAATTGGGCAAGCGTACAACACAAAGCGAAGAAGAAAGTGAAACATACTAATAACAGCAGAAAGAGGAATTAAGAAGTATTAACAGTGTTAGTATTAGTCGGTCATTTGGTATAAGCAAGAGAGTCACTCTTATTTCGGGCCTTGACATTGCTCAATGGTGTACTGGACGAAATCATGAGATAAACATCTTTTATCAGCACCTGCTGAATTTCATAGGGCAGCAGCCATGTACTATGTACTAGGTAACTAAGTAAACGAATTAGATTAAGGTAGGTATCTATAACCTACAATGTTAAAGTTAGTTTGTATATAAACAATTACATGAAATGTTAGTCGTAAATGTTTTTATTTGTGTGAAACACAATAAGTTCACAGATATTATATCTGCGGGCAATGTTACCAGCATTTGCAGGTTGCAAGGCGATCCAGTTTCACCTCCGCTTCATTGTCTTTTTTTCTCAAATAGAACAGCAAGGCTGTTCTGTTCCGGTTATGATGTTACAATGGTCTACATACATGCTGGTACGTACGAACAATTTAAAGGCAAACACTGCACGATTGTACAGTACAAGTTCTATTGAGAGGGAACGTCATCTTTTGAGCATGTTATACATAGTAAAGTACATAGTTACTACCCAATTGTTACTTTATACAGGCATACGGAAATAAAAGTATAAGAAAAGAAAGGAATGCCAACGATGATAAACCAACGAATAAACGAATTGAGAACGAATAAACGCAGGGTCTTTGATGAGGCCGAAAATTATACAGTCGTTATGTTTATTCAATCGGTTTAACTTTATTCAACTTATCATCTCTTTCTACCTTATTATTTCTATTATATAATTACTGATTTCTTCTATCTATCACTTGTCTCCGGTCATAAGTCTACGAGAACTTTACTACCACTAAAAGTCCCTACAATTTTATGACAAAAAATTCCGACCGGTTTCATTATTTGCATTTGTTACGCTTTCTTTACCTGAAAAATAAGAATATTTAATTTATAACATAAAAAATATAAAGTAACAAAATATATTTACAACATTACTGAAACACTCGATGATTAACATAATACGAATCAGATTTTTTTGTATTTTTCGTGTGAAAATATTTAACTGCAATTAACTTCTTTCATACATTTCGTTCACAAATTCGCACACTCATATTTAACAGTAGTCGTAAATATCACACAATCGAAAGCTACTCTTATAAACCTAACAAGGAAACCTATACATTACCTACCTGCCTATACATAATTGTGAAAACTTATACAATTTTTTATTACTATTCAATCAAATTTCATATTTTGAATGTGCCTCTAAAACAAAACTGATGTGTTTATACAATTAAACAACGGCTGTTTCTGTTTGTATACTTTAAAGGATTAAATTAATCTCCCTTACGGAATTTTGGTTAACTGTTTCATATTTAATATGCATTGAAAAAACCGACTCACCGATAAAATTGAACTACCACCAACAATAACTGCACCTAAGAGAGGTACTCTTCTTCTTCAGCTTCCAGCAAGTTTCAGGTACTCAAAGTTAAGTGGGCAATCCAATAGGGGACTATCACATTTGCCTAGTAATCAAATACAATAATAATATTGCATCGCTATTAACACTCAAGTCGTTGACACAGATAACTGACACACAGATTTCCAGTATTGGATCAGCATCATCTACTAGAAAAGTCGATAATTGACTCCCAAGTAATTCATGTTTTCCATTTCTCGATAATGATAATTACAATTTACGACGAGTACTTTCGCTTCGTACGTGGCACAGTGACCAAGTCCCGGGGTAATTAGTTGAGCGATTGCAATTATAAAATTTTATGCGGCGTCTTTGTAGTACCGCTATTATTCAGAGAAAAAGTAAACAAACAAATACTTTTACTTATATGAATATAAGTAATTCATATAAGTAATAATCATTTTACTTATATGAATGTACCACTTATGACCTCTTACTGACAGATTTTAGTCATTTCAAAAGAAACCGGAAGAATATTTATGTTTACTGGTTAAGGCACCTGAAAGTTTAAATTATTAGGAACACATCAATTATATTACAACTATTACTCATACTTTTCCAAGCTGTTTAAAAAATAAACTGAATAGTATTTTTATACAATCTTTTATGTAATGCACTTGATCGATGTGTATTTTTAATCATATCCACCTATGTTACGCAGTCAAGTATTTTCGATGCATATCCGCAAAAAATATTATGACGTTAATATGTATATCTTATCATTTGCTATCTCATTAGCAAAATACATTAAGATCAAATTATGACCTACATTTTTACAAAACGAAATCATTTAAATTTAAACTGAAATTTTTTACATGACCATAAATCTTAATACAAATTAGATTGCATTGTTTGGAAATCAATGTTACAAGATGATAATAACAATATTTCGATCTGGAATTAATCGAAATAAACGTCTTTTTCACAAATAATTACATCTTACCTTACCGAAATCGATTTACACCCGAACCCGAAATTAAGTAACCACAAAGACACAAGAATTACTTACCAACATGCAAATTTAACGCGAGTTCTGTGGGAAAAACGGCGAGAAGACAAAAGCGAGAAAGATGAAAGCGCGGATCTTTTTTTCGCAATCACTCGTGATTTCAAACGTTCTCAGACCTTCACAATGGCGTCGTTTGTAAATAAAACGAGATTATGCTCGTAATAGTCTCTTCATAAGAATGAAAGTGTTGCGCCATCAGTCAAAAGAACTTTTGAGTTAGTATTTATATGACAAGATGCAATTAATTAAGTTGGCCTCTCGCTTTCATCCGATGTGCGTGAGACTCGAGACGATGCGGTAAGCCAGCCGAAACGGGTTACTTGCATGTATGTAACACAAGTTTAGGAAGTACTATTACCCAAGAACGTAATTGCTTAACACCTGTTAATATCTTTTCGCCGCTTCCTTTCGAGTTGGTTGGGGCGATTTCTTTCTCATATCATCTTTCCGTATGTGTTAAATGATATTTATAGCCCTTCTTTCTTTTAAACATTAAAACTTCCTGTCGTCGATGTTGTTGTTAAAGGAAGTACTTTCCAAACCCTTACATAATTTTATTCGAGTATACAGACATGCTTTTTAACCATTACAATTTTATTTCATATGCTTGATATAATTTATAATAATTGAGAATAAATCTTAAAGTAAAAATATTTAAGTGACGAATATTTATATAACGTGATATAAATCTTATAGTTTATTCTAATAAGATTGTTAATCTTACTACTTAGTTACTTGGACAGGTACTAGAAATAAATCATAATTATTCTGAATTAATCTATTAAACTTTAAATCATAACAGCATATTGAAACGAACTGCGAGACTAACGACAATACAAATGCGCGCAATTAATTTGCAGCTAATTGCAAACAAGTAATTATCGTTATGCTTAAAGCTTGCCTCCAGCGAGATAAAGTCACTTTCAATGTACAATAGCCCGCGATTATTAGAATCATTAAATCAAAGTCTCAACGCAACAGCAGTAAACAATATTGACAATGGCTGTAATAACTTTCACTTATCATTGTGAATGTAGGGCCTATTGGGAACGGATAAACGTTGCGATAACACAAACCGTAGACTACTCGTAGTATTTGTATACTAATACTGTGTTGAAAGTAGTAACACGTTGTCTATTATTAACTTAAACTAATATAGTATTAACCAAGACATAATTATATACTAACAATAACAAACTCATTCTGTTACGACATTAACTGCAGTTTGCCAATTAATATATTTTGTTACCGTAATAACCTATTACAGAGGTCTTAAAGCACGCCCTTGGTACACTCCAATAATTTTCAATGACTAGTTTAATTTACTGCTACGAATAAATGATGGAATGGATTAGAAATTTCGTATTGAATATGTTTGCAAACAAACACATCGTATTATACAATCTTGATACGGGGAAAATGGCTTTGACATTTGACATGACTGCTAACTCAAACATATAAGTCCAGTAAGGTATGCGATCGACATTTCGTTAGCCTCTTATGGATTGGCTGGCTTTGTTTTGCTTATACGCCCTTTAAGAGCCTTGCAGATAAATGTTTGTTAAATCTCATTGCATTTTAAGTATAAATATAAGATGGTATAAGTATATACTAAATATGAAATTAATACTAGTATTTATGAAAAATCGTTGCTACATTACCTACTAATGCATCAAAATATACATGATGAACGCTATATCCTCGATTTACATTGAGATTTCCTGGACTTCTAAATTTTTAGAAATTCTCATTTGCAGTTTTCTGGAACAAATGTACATTAGCAAAATTACAACCTCCAGGTAGATTGAACATTTTCATCTTTAGAAAAATTTTCGTTAATTTTAGTTAACGTCCTCGACTTACCTATATGTTTCCGAACTCATGTACGTCTACAGATATGCATAATAGCTCCCTGTTATTTTCTTATTAGAACATAATTTTCAACATAACACAATGTTGGATTGTACTACCTACTGAATGTTAAAGTAAAAAAAGCATAAAGGTAATTTAATATGGGATAATAAAAGTGTGAATTTATAGAATTTCAAAGTAAATTCCTTTGTCTTGTATCAAACTTCAAATCGTATCTTCGACAGTACGAAATAAATTGGTCTACGTACTCGAAAGACTCCGGTGGTATGCGTGCAAATGCCACGCTTCACTCCGCCCGTTAGGATATTTTAAATGTCAGAATCGTGATTTTTGCTGAGAAAAGTTTCGCAAGCGCCACCGTGCCGTATGAAACTTCATATGAATTAGTTGAACAGTCGTTACGACTGATTATCTATGCTTCAAATATTGTCAACTACCGATTCGTAATAGATTCCTGGTAGAAGTCCGTAATTTAATCGCAAAAATAATAAAATACCTTCTAACACTATTTCGTTTGATATCAACGTATAATGGTGATAATAATAAACGATTTCTATTCAATCGTGAGCAGCTATAGCGGCTAAACACCTGACATAGAAGTATACAAGTAATTATTGGAAGTCAGTGAAAAGTTGATTGGTTAATATTAATATCGCTTAAAGAATGCAATATTCACAAGGTGAGGCAAGGCGTAGGATCGGTCAGTTTACGATGACATGTATATCAAACCATGTCAATGTTTAATGCAAATGTCCTCTGAAGCCCGGTTTCCAGTACTAGAGGACATTAGGCGACCGCGGAGCTTCCCAACTATCTAGCTAATGCACTTATAATGGTAACATTATTTTATGAAGAAGAGAAAGTAGGCAAAGTCATTTAAATAAGACCTGCGTCATTTCATTCACTTGCCACTAATGTGTGGGCTTGGGCGGGCTAGTATTATAATCTAACGTACAACAGTAATGTTCCTGTTATAACATCATCAAGCACGAATAGAATACTACAGTTAGTAGTGCTTAAACGTCACATAACATCCACAATTCCTCATCTAAATAAAACTACTACGTCAGGATTTGCAAACAAATTACGAATAACTCTTTAAGCAAAGAGTAAATTGATGTATTATGTTGCCATAACTTTTTATAAAACAATAACGTTAATAGTTAAAAACAATTGTATGCTCATTTTCGTGCAACTGTTCAACCTTATACCGTATAATAGACAAGACAAGTGATGGAGAATAGAGTAGTACCACGTGAAACAGATACGTTCAATTTAATGGCAATAAAGCAGTTTCATGGTCTACATATCTGATCAATTTTCGTTCAATCGTACCATGAAGCAATTGTTTTAAATATGCGTTACATACAAAACGGACCACCGACTTTACACAATCGATTGACCGTTGTCATTATTAACATTGTTCTAATTTCAAATGGCGAAGAACACAATCGATTTGTAATCGACAGACATTTTACATTTTCTTCAAATCCCCATATATTGCTGGAGATAGCAATGGCGGTAATAATAGGAATGTTTTTTAAAGTACATAGTTCGAATATGTTTTCTATTCATCTATAATTTTATTTTATTTGTATACGAATTCAACATCAAGAGGTACACAGACATAAACATCATTATAAATAAGGTCCATAGATAAGACACGTAATTATGTATGATTATTTAATTTAGGGAATTAGCCTTGGTCACGCTTGACCTCGTATTACGGAAGAAATACAAGTAACAGTCTTCTAAAGTAGACCTTACTTCTTTTGTTTCGATACAGTTATCTATTGTTCGTATGACTTTATTTTTTTCTTTGTCACAGACCAGATAACGTCACAGAAAGTCCTATTTTGAATTAAGAAATAATATATTTATTGTTATTTAAGAAATAATATATTTATTATCATGTTAATTTTTTGTTTTATTTGATACATACATATTTCTTTTTCCTTTTTTCCGTTGTTATACCCATACTGTCTCATGGTCAAATAATTGCATAAATATCTAAACAGGTTTGAGCTTCGTGGCATATAAATTAACTCGACTTACTGAAAAGGTATGTTGCTTTAAAATAATAATTGGGTGGTAATTAGGACATACCAATGTATATTGCGTAGGAAGTTTGATATAAAATAATCACGATAATTGGACATTGAGTAAGTCAGGAAAATCCGACACAAATAATTTTCAATTCTTATTCCATTGAAAACAATAAATTCTTTCTCCATAAGAAATTTCAATTTGATTAAATTAACGAAATAGGAATAATAATTAACATGACATGGCAATTCGAAATAAGACACGTATCGAGAACATTCGTTTTTGTGTTCAGGCTCTTTTTTCGTGTGTGGCAAACAACAAACAAAATGATTAGCGAAGAGTCACAAATGAAACTGTCACGCAACCTTGAAATGTGGCGCAATAACAATATAATTATCTAGAAATTTAAAGATATCTATTGTATTCTGAATAGATCACATCTTCATGTGTATTTTGTATAACATAAACAAATTGGGACTGAGAAAGCGGAGATACAATAAAATCAATATAAGTTAAAATTCAAGGTCAACTAAACAAAAACATTCGTGATTCAATTCATTGAACAAACCATTCATTCATATGTCAAAGTACAATATACTATATATATAATGTACTATGACATATGAATTTCATATTATGCAAATAAGATAATATCCTGTGCAGAAGCAAAACAAAATAAACACGTAGGTAACGATAAATTAAATTGAATTACAAAGACGATATCAGACGCAGCTTTTTCTGCTCAAAAAGAAAAGTTGTTACGGTAACAAAGTCATAATTCATTAATTTCACAAACAAATCGAAACAAACAAATATTACATCAAGGACTCCAGCGAACCAATATTGATGACATAAATTATTTATGTTGATTTTGTTTCCGTACATAAAAATTGCTCATAAAATTACCGTTTTCTTGCGGTTTCATTTGTTTATTTTTAACGGATTCGCCTTGACTTTTACCGTTAATATTAGCATTTGTATGTAAACGGAGATAAATACAATTCGAAACTGTAATTTTAAACCTGTAAGTCACGAGCCATGAAAGAATTTAGGGTTTATATCACGTACAACCTTGAAGGATTTTTAAGGTTTTTGTGATGGTATTTAATACCATTTACATAAAGTACATAAAGTACATCTAAATATAGATGGTACAAATTAATTACAGATTTACAAATATGTATCGTCACCCTATATATTTTAGTAGAAACTGTATGTATCATATTGGGATGTTTGAATTTGTTATTTGTTATTTAAATGTAATGGCAACATTAACAAATAAATACAGGTCAGAGTTTCTTGTTCTTTGTATTTTTTTTAATATGCCATCGTCAACAATAACAGTATTAGTAAGTATTATCAAAATTTAGTCAACAAACACCTTAACCTCCAAGATTCACTAGCCACAATACAATGTTGCCACACAGTAACGAACCAGAAAATTGCCATTACAAAAACTGAGTCAAGTTTAGTGGTAATTTGGCGAGTATATCAGATATTTCGTACACTTTACGTAATGTTAACATGCCGTGCACGTTGCCCTACAACTTTTCTTGGTAACAGGTTAATGAGAGTAATAACTTAGATGTTCTTCGCCGTGATACATCGTGAAGTTTAAATCTGTCTACAGCCTGATTTGTAAAGATGCGTCTAGTTTGAAATGATTTTGTCCTTTATATAGACATGTCCTTTATATAGACATTCAATAACAAAATGAAAACCTTAAACTGAACCTTTGTAATGCTTTATTTACAAAATATTTCAACCAATAATTTAATTGAAATAAGACATATCCTTGATTAAACGTGTTAACCGTTTATGCACCGTTACAAAATAGCAACAAATTAGTTAAATTAATCGTTATTTTAGATTACAATTTCATGAAATATTTGTGAATCTGCATTACATGAATGACCGCGATCAAAACATACAAATATGGGTACGTTTAAGGATTTTACAGAACTTTACCGTTTACAGCGTAGTAATTTAAGAAATGCAATTATAATTACTTGATAATTACAATTAGCACAATTAAACACGAACATAACAACACACGAAAAGTATTAACTAAAGGACATCCTAAACAGACCGCCGTGTCTTGTGAGAAACACTTTCAATGCGCTGTATACCGAACATTCCAGAAACGTTGACGCCAGAGAGATTTATTGAAGACCATTGAACACTCGTTGAAGCGTAGTGAAACGCTTTCTATGCGCAGACTCCGCATCGTTATCTGTACCTATAGCAGAACACCGATGCATTTGTAGATCACGACATAGACTAGTATAAACAGCACTTATTTATTGTCTTTTGTATTGATTTAATTCAACCTACTTGTAGGATAACGTTTAGACAATAAAAGCTATGCTCCAGGGTGTAAAACGGCGGTTTGGAATAGAAGTTTCAAACGATATAGACAGTTGATTTATGCCAAATTTCATATGACATTCAAACGCTCTTGGTTTCAAACCTCCGGTTAATACGGTGTCGCATATCTTTAATACTATAATTCACTAACATCCGAATTATCGAATACAATAGTTTTCTAAAAATAATTGAGACAATTTCACACACGGCTGTCCGATTCCAAGGTATGCAATCAAATGCTTGTTAAAAGGACAGCTGATAGACCGACATTATGTACATACAAAGTAATTTTTGTGTATATTTTTATTACGCCCACAGACAGAAAAAGACGCGTTTAACACAGATGTTTGTCCTGGGTAGGAATCGAACCCACGACCTCGGTGTAGCAGTCGGGCAGTGGTTAGAGACCACTCGACCACAAAGCCAGTCAAGTTTTATATTTGGTAATGAATCACATGATAAAAGAAAGTAAACTGGGAATGAAAATATTCTATTGATAGTATTCTCTATAGGATGAACGCAAAATGTATGCATGTTTGTGGATGACAATACCCCGGATTCACGCGCCGCTGACCTCATCTCCGCAAGGTTTCATACATCATATGAGATGATTTTCGAAAGGCGCTTTAGTAGATTGTACTAGTAAAATTATCATTATTTATATCCATCTATACTAAAAAATTAAAAATCGAAATTTATTGTAAAAAAAATCAATTCCAATAGTTTTTATCGTTGCATACGAATACCAAGTGCTAAAACATTGGCATTTCAAAAAAGTTAGAGATCCAAGAAGAAGATCCAAGTTGAAAAAGGAAGGTTAGTTTTCAATTATCCTATTGCTGAGTGTTTCTAATGAATTACAATCGCTTGATTCGAACCGAAATGACAACAATAGACCGCCACGAATAGGGAGATGAACGGAAGATATTATACGAAATTCAGCGTACAAAAAAAATTGCAAAACAGCAGTGTATACAAAAGGCGATTTTTGGGTAATTGACAATATCAGTATCTATGTACGAGTAAATTTAAAGGAATCCCCACTATGAATGTACTTATAAATATGAATGTAAAGTTGTTTTTTACTTTTTAACGCGAAAACTACTTAACAGATCATCATGAAACTTTGTACACATATTCTTGGAGGTATAAGAAGTAACATAGGATACTTTTTAGGAAAAAAAATTTTTTGGGAAAGATACTTTCTGACACATTGATTTCCACGCAAGCGGGCACAAGTATTTAAACTACTCGTATAAATCCTTCTAATGTGTTCCAATGAAGCTCATTGAAAACGTTGATTACGACTCCATATATTTGAATAAAAAGAAGAAATATTATTTTAAGGTGATTTTAAGAATTACGCGACATTCGTAATAACAAAACAACGGCGAGGAATCTCACGCAGCACGAGAACGGGAGGTGAGAATGCATCGGATCCACGCTCCATTTCTCTCACGCAAGGCTTGATATACGATACGAGGATACGAGGGCCATCGCGCTGAACGCGCTCGAGTGTCGCTCTGGAAGCGTCGTGGCCAGTTGTTTCAAATCAAATGTTAAGCTTCACTATATAGTATAAAACAAAGTCGCTTTCTCTGTCCCTGCATCCCTATGTCCCTATGTATGCTTAAATCTTTAAAACTACGCAACGGATTTTGATGCGGTTTTTCTATGGATAGTGACTGAAGAGGAAGGTTTATATGTAAAATAACATCCATTAAATAGTGGAGAAATACAGTTTTACACCCGTGCTAAGCCGGGGCGGGCCGCTAGTCTATATATATAGTAATAACTAGCTGTGCCCTACGTTTTCACCCTGGTTATTTAGAAAACTATCTATTAAAAAACTACATTAAGAACGTCTTGCTATTACAAAAAAATTACACTTAAAACGGAAGAATAAAGGAACGCTTTATCGTTGCTGCTCCACTTCTATTAGTTATAGCGTGATGTTATATAGCCTACAGCCTTCATCAATAAATGGACTATTCAACACAAAAATAATTTTTCAATTCGAACCAGTAGTTCCTGAGATTAGCGTGTTCAACCAAACAAACTCT
>DWGJ01000679.1:0-26553 GCA_018246895.1 Aspitha aspitha aspitha | reverse complement strand
ATGGGATCAGACAGCCACGCGTGGAATTGTCCCCAGTTAATATTATTATTATCTTGCTACCACAACCAGAAAGTTGACATCATACACCCACAATTATAAATACACACCCACAGACATAATATGCATAAAAATGTATGAAGTTACAAAAATTTCGGTAAAACAAATATTCGCGGGGATTTTCCAGTCGTAACAAGGAGAATGTTCTGGAAAACGGCTAATTTATTGCAACTCCGCCGAGAGCGGGCCAACACGTACGCGCCCGTTAATGGGACAGCCGAATAAAAGTTCCCGAAACATTATCATTAACTTCGGGACATTCCGGATTAAATCCTATTGCCCAAACACGGCTACCCTGAAAGCTAAGCTACATGGTTTTAAACGTCGGTTTGAAACAGCGATTCGAAACCAAGGGCGTTTGAATGTCATAAAACCACTGTCTGCACTGTTTCAAACCTTTGTTTAATACCATGTAGCATAGCTTTTAGAATGAAAGAAAGAAACATTTATTAAGCTATACATATACACACCCACATACAAGAAATATATACATATATGACAAATAACAAACAGAAAAAGATATAAGGGTTAAGTACAAAACAAAAACAAAATAACCGAAAACTTAAAAAGAACAATATGGATAAATATACATACATATTAAATACATACTAGTAAATATATATCCAAAGTCATATGGATACATGTGTAGCTTTTAAGATGAAGGCGCGGGTGTGAACATCGCAGCCAAAACGGAACGCACTCAGCTTCTACCCCAGTAGACTAAAACTAAGATTTCTACCGAAGATCTGCATCTTATAAGGAGCCTGATTATATAAATAAATAAATAAATAACTGGGGATAATTCCACACACGGCTGTCTGATCCCAAATTAGGCAATTTAATGCCTGTGTTATGGTGCCCGGACAGCTGATACACATACAATATACTTAGTACTTATATAGATATTTTTATTAAGCCCAGACACAGAACAAAGAAATGTACTCATCACACAAATGTTTGTCCTGGGTGAGAATTGAAGCCACAACCTCCGGATTTGCAGTCAGCGTCTCTAACCACTCGACCACGCGGCCAGTCAAATTATCGATTATTCCAGCTAAAGTGTGCGTATCTATATTAGGTTCATAAGCTACACATATTATTTCTATTTCAATAAACTTAACTAATGACTTTGCTGTATAGAAAAATATTATTTATATGAATTTGTCTTTTCAGCTGCAGCAAGCAGCGACATCAGTTGTTCATTTTTTATCAACATTCAATGCTTACTAGATTTTAAATTGTAATTGCTGCAGGCGATTTGGCTAAATTAAATTCTAATACACAAATATTAAGGTGAGTCGGGCTAAAATTCTTACCTGTATTGATCTTCTCTGGGCCAGCAGCGAGATGTTGGACCAGTTCATTGCGAAGCATCATCAAGTCTCGTCTCTCAGGATACCCACAGCTCACTTCACGCAAGTCTATGCGGTCTCTGTGTATGTTTGGACAATACAAAATTTTACATGAAAGTTGGACAACAGTAAACATTTTAATTGAAAAATTCAACAAAAATAGAATAGAATAAAGGACTATAAGAAAAATTATTAGTAACAATGGTTACTACTAGTACCTCATACTAAACAATATCCTTAATAACATCTATGACTAATTGCTAATTCTATCAATTGTATTCTATTCCTATTACAAGATCAGAGATAGCTATCGGCAGCAGAGATCTCTTGTGACCGCTGCCTAATTTGCCACTACTTTATGCCAAAAATATTGCAACTGCATATACCTAAGATAGAGTAACAATCCTCGCTGGACAGCAGTAGTGGGATCCTCGGAGCGTTGTAAGCTCAGCATCATGCAGTAAAGCACAAGTTGACCACGATGCTCAGCTGACACGGAGGCTTTCCCACTTTTCAGCTCTAAAGGCACTATTGCTTTTTGGCCAACTGCAAAAGAACATTGTTATCATGAAAATTGATTTAAATTATTTTATTACAGTAATCTGTAGGATTTATACCTGATTTTTCATGTATTGTTACTTGCAAGGTGGCATCTATCTTTCCTTTCAGACCCAGTTGCGGACAGCAAACATTCTCCTCTATATCCAATACTTCATCTATATTGCCATTCCATTGATCCTTCTGCTTTTGCTAGTCATAAATATTTAAAATTTGTCAGTAATTTAAAATGTCTGTATTAAATGATATAATATTACTTAACTTCATTGGTGAGTAAAAATATATTTCAAACAGTTTTGTAGTGTAGAAGATTTGATGTTATGAGATGAAGATGAAAATCAAGTAATCTCATGAGTTTTGAATTTGTATTGTTGTGTATTGACAATAAAATACTTACTACATTGCTAGTATTAGCAACATACAATTGCATGAACTCCGCAAGAGGTGCTATATACAATTGCATATTTTTCTTTGTTTCCTCAACAGTCAATCCAGCATCGTACAACATTTGGGTTGATTGCCTTATTATAGTTACAGCTTCTGATTGCAAATTTTCAATGTTTACTATATGATGGGTTAGAGCTGTTTGTACAAGTTCATGTATTAATATACCGATAGTCATCTGAAAGAATGCTATTTGTTAGTTTAAATGGTAGTATAGACTATGGATGATAAGTAACAAAGAGAACTTACTAATCTCTTAAAGTAGATAAAGGAATTCTCCTGATGTCAAGGTTTTATTTATATTTAGCACTTTTCAAACTACAATCTATTCAATGTGTAACATAAATTTATAATTATTTAAAAAAGCCTCTATTATAGTTATGAGAACTGTGAGAAATGAGAAAATGTGTCGGACAAATAACAGCTCAATAGCTTTAGTGAAAGTGGGTGAAATTTTGTTTACAAAAATCCAGGACATCACAGAGAAGTTCGACCAAGTTTATAATAATATCAAGTGCAATAAAATTATAGTATAATTACTGCAGTGTTGGCAGCGTCTATTCCTCGCCAGCGTTCTTGCAGCACCGCTTTCCTCTTACAGAAAACTCCGGCCACCACACTGGTGCTTGATATTAGATGATCGGGTCGTAGCGCTATCAACCCCGATGTGTTTGACACCACAAACTGTCCAGATGAGTTGCGTGCTGCTAGGACACTAATGACTTCACCCTCTTGGAGAGTTGTGCTGTGCCTGAAAAAGTTTTACATATATATCAATTACATTGACCGATATATAGTTAAGAATCAGATGTTCAATATTTTCTTATCTATTGAACATCTGAGTGTGTTCTAATTCTGATTGTAACTGCATCACATGATATCCTCTTGATAGTTACTATATAGATATACAATAGATAGTTGTTTAAATTAAAAGTAATTATATTTAATATTACATACCATACCCCCTCAAGGAAACAAGTGCCTCTGTTATTAATATTATTTTTCAGCCTCAATTCCAATCTTGCAGGATGTTGAACAACACTCAATACCTCACACCTCTGCATGGTTGACAAATCCAAATCTTCTTTAAGGTCCTGGTGAATTTGGAAAATTAAAATGTTAGCAAAATTTTTTTTATTATGGATGCATTTTTCAGATTGAATCATAATGTTTTCCTAATATTTATCTTTGTAGTAGTAATGGAACTATAAAATAATAATTTTACAAAATAATGACAGGCTAACCTAAGGGTTTATATTGATTAAGAGAAGAATGTACTTAAAATCATGATAGACTAACTTACTTCTTCAATACCAATATCCCAGTCATCATCAAAGATATCTTCAACATCGTTCTGATTAAATGTCAACACTTTTAAAGCAGATCCACATTTAGGGGATGACGAGTCTATTGTGGTGTCTGCATTCCTTTTTAAATATTTTCGAGGAGTTTTTTTTGGTGAGCTTGCATCTGAAAGGAGACAAATTTTGTAGCATATCCTATAGACCAGATTTCTTAATCTGTTTTGTAGCATAATAGCATCATTTTTATATTGCTTCAAATTATTAACACCTTATTTAAATAAAATACTTAACACAATGGATACATTGGCGAATCTCATTTAAATGAAATCTCATGAAAAATAATAATCTCTGAAATAATAGAATAGTCTCATGAAAATTGTATTAGAATTGGGCCACTTGATTTTAATAGCAGGGTGCAGGTATATGAAGTGTTTACCTTTACCTTTAGGAATTTTGACTGCAAACTGATTGGGGCTTAAAGACAAGCTACTGGTATTAATACTGGTAGGTGAACATTTCTTAGGTGTGGCAATCATGTCACTTTTAACAACATGTTCATTTTCTTTTTCACAATATATGTCATCTAAATTGCTATAAGTCATATCTACATCAGTCTTATCACTACTTTTATTATCTATACACAGATGTATATCATTCTGTTGCGTGTTTTTTATTTCCTTTGGATTATTTGTTGTAGCGTTTGGAGTAGATATTGAACTAGCATATTTTTTTACTGGTGACTGCTTTGGAGTGGCATCGGATTGATTTATCTCGTGTATTTGTTCAATTTTCTGCTTTTTAGATACATTGACTCTAAGTACATCGTTCAGTTCATGGGCGCCGTTCGATTCATTGACAAAATATTTACTTGTACAATTCGTCAGAGATTCGGCTTTTCTTTTGGTATTTGACTTTAATTGTAAGCATTCGTGGTTCCTGTTTTGGGTTAGATTTCCATTTGTAGGATTATCGCTTTTAAAGAACTGTGTTATCGGTTTCTGATTCTTGCTGCTACATGATTGTAATGACTTGAAAGAGAAAAAAAGTAATTAATAAATTAAAAATAGAACTTACAATAAATGTAAGAGACTGATATATTACCTTTTTAATACTCAAAGTCTTCGGCATGATTAAATTATGAATTATAGTATGTTTAAAAGCATCACATCGACATATTTTTATTTGATAATAATTTTATAGAATAGTTTCCCGCCCTGGCACTGACACTTATATATTGAATCGACATCTCTGATTCTGACAGAACACAATACAAAACAAAACTCAAAAACACATAGCTTGTCAAGATTGCTTCAATGCTGCCAGACACATAATCTTTAAAAATCACTTTAGTGTTATAAAGTTAATACAAAATAAAAAACAGGGCATTGGAAACCATACTGGACATATACTCTAATAAATATAACTATCGGAAAAATCGTGTAAAACGTTTACAGAAACATTTTTTAATTTTTATAAAATTGCAACATTTACTGTTATTTTTTTGTGTTCTATTAAATATGTCAACGTCAAGATTTTCATCAATTTCATGACATTCACGTGGGGTGATATTGTTTGGGTCGTATGTTACACTTGCGTTTATTGTACAATTTTTTGCCACTTTAGTAAATCAAAAACATAGCCAAAATGTCTAGGAGACCAGAACATCAAGCTCCCCCGGAACTGGTAAATCTCAGTAACTTCTTCGAATGCACATTCAAAATATGTTTTCTACTGGATATTTAATTTTTTACAGTACTATAATGAAGATGAGGCCAGAAAATATACACAAAAGTAAGTGATTATATGGACTGTTATCAATAACACTATTTTACATATTTGTTTATGTTGAAGCATTGTCTCATTCAAAATTGTGGTTAGTTCTAGGATAATTGATATTCAAGCACAAATGACAGAGCGATGTGTGGAGCTGCTGCTGCTGCCGGAAGATACACCGTGTCTACTTCTAGATATTGGTTGCGGGTCTGGATTATCCGGTACAGTACTTGAAGAAAATGGACACATGTGGATTGGACTGGATATCTCACAGGCTATGCTAAGTATGTTGATTTCATATAACTTTAATAAATTGTCTTAGCTATTTCATCAATGCCCTTAATTAATTTTTTTTGGTTCTATTTGGTGCCTGTGTCAAATCTATGTTAGGATTTATTGCTATCGAAATTTGAATTTGATTTTTCTTCAAAATTGATATCTCTTTATAGATGTAGCATTAGAGAGGGAAACAGAAGGAGATTTGGTACTGGGAGATATGGGTGAGGGTGTTCCATTCAGAGCTGGCAGTTTTGATGGTGTTGTCTCCGTTTCTGCCATTCAATGGCTGTTTAATGCTGATAAGAAATCTCATCAGCCAGTCAAAAGATTGTACAAGTTTTTCAGTACACTGTATGCATCTCTGGTAAGGCATAAGCTCTATTGATTTTATATAATTACTGTTATAAATAATGACATATATTCAGTAGTGGTGATATATTCAATATATTGATATTTCATATCCGCATACCATTCCACGAATAAAACAAAAGTGACAGATTCTCTACAATTTAGGGTCTAGGAGGATTTCTAGTTTAGATAGTAGTTCAATTTGTCATATCCACTGATATTTGTTTTCAGTCCAGATCAGCAAGAGCAGTGTTTCAATTTTACCCAGAAAATGAAAGTCAACTGGAACTCCTCACATCACAAGCGATGAAAGCAGGTTTTTACGGAGGTGTAGTTGTGGACTACCCTAACTCTGCCAAAGCAAAGAAGTTCTTTTTAGTGCTTATGACTGGAGGGGCAGCACCTCTTCCCCAAGCTCTAGGTATGGACAGGCATGATTTTTATTATACAGTATTTGTAAAATAGAGAATTGTCAATTGAAAAAAGTTTTATATGTGATATATTTTACAGCATTTTGTATTCAATATATTCAATATATAGGATGTTGTATGGTTACATGGAGAAAAATAAAAAAAGATCAGTTTATTCAAGTTTATTTTTTGTCAATGAAGTCTGCATCTGCATCATTGCAACCATAGAGCCATCTAAAAATACATACCTACATTAAGCATGCATTATCATGCATGCTTAATGTATGTATTAGCCCTATCTGGCTACAGGACATGTTTCCTAGTTGATTATTTACAGAGGACTGGACTCATTTTAGAATCAGTTTTTTTATACTAAAATACATACAACTTGTATATATACAAGGTATCAGAGATTTTTCTAAGTTTACAATAATATAACAACGGTATACGGATGCGGAGAGTCAAGGACAGGGCCCACTGGCACATTTTAGAGAAGGCCTATATCCAGCAGTGGACTCTAACAGGCTGATGATGATGATGCCGATAAAATAGCTACTAAAGGAAATAAAGGAAAATAATATTTTCAATGAGTGGATTTTTATAACATTCACTAAAGTAGTTAATGTAATAATTTCTTCTCGCAGGGACAGATGAAGTTGATAATAGTTTACAAGTGAAATATGCCAAAAGAGAAGCAACAAAGGGTGCCCGTGGTAAGCCCCTTAAAAACACAAGAGCTTGGCTATTAGAAAAGAAAGAGAGAAGGAGGAAACAGGGTAAAGAAACTAGACCAGACACTAAATACACAGGAAGGAAAAGAAGTGGACGGTTTTAATACTAAGAATATTGAATATGTTATAAATTTGTAAATACATACTAAACAACCATTGTTTATTTTCATATCTTAATAATATATTTCCATACTGTATCCACACCATGTCCAATTATTTTGTCAGGTATTAAATTGGGCAAAGGGAATCTACAAGCAACTACAACAGTATCACTATCAACTTCTTGTAACACTTTTCTTTCAAAATCATTCATCATTTGTTCTACACCAAAAATCACAATGTTGTTATATGGCTTGAAGTCAAATTTCCACAAATCTCGTCTAAAGAACCTCGTTTTGCGATATAAGGGATTCAATAGAGCTGTTAATCTCGAATAATACACCAATACCGAGTTAAGTTCCACACCATCTGCTTTAAATCCTAATTTAGCAGCGGTAAACACAATCCTACCATCTCCAGAACCCACATCTAGTAACCTTCCGCTGCGGCCAGAAAGAGCCTTGGTTACACCAGCTAATTGTTCACTTGTAGCTGGAACATACGGCAAACAAATTTTTCGCAGTGCCGGTGATACAAATGGTATACATATAACACTAACGCCGACCGCTAAGCCACCAGTAGCGTATATTAAAGTTTTGCCAATTGACGATAGTTTGGCATTACTTTTCGTGTCAGAAATTCCAAGCAGCGCAGCATCCATTTTTATATAATCATATGAAAGTAACCTCTTCGCTCATCTCAACACAGCTGTTAATATTGACGCCGTTAATTTGACGGCCGCTGACATTTCCACAGAATACGTAATATATCTTGTCAGTTAAGAGTCTAGCCTAGATAAAAATGTATTTAAAAGTGTTGTTTTCAATATAATAATATTCTCACATATTATGTTTTCATGATAACCGGTTATGCTATTATAGTTACTATTATAAAAATTTAAACATATACGTCAATTTGGAGAGTCATAGCTTGACTTCATAAGTGATACTGTGTTCACCTATAGTTATATTTCTAATTAGATGAGAAATCACTTGGTTGAACTACACTAAGTCTGTAAAATTATGTCTGTCTGCATACAATAATTTTACTAGTACAAGATTTAAGTCATGTTGGTTTTTTAAATTTGGTTTGTATGTCAATTCGCCGTCAATGTCAATGAAATAAAGGAAAGAACAGAAGTAGTCTTTTTAACCAGATTGCCTCTATACAAAACCTTAATAAAAGTTGATAATACAACTCCTTGCACGAAAATGACTGCCTTTGAAGAATTCGGTGTTCTACCCGAACTGGGAAAAGCTATAGATGAAATGGACTGGACCTTACCTACAGATGTTCAAGCCGAAGCGATTCCTCTCGTATTGGGTGGTGGAGATGTTCTCATGGCTGCCGAAACTGGTAGTGGTAAAACTGGTGCCTTTTGTTTACCAATTCTGCAGATAGTATGGGAAACGTTAAAAGATATACAAGAAGGTAAAACTAGTAAAGTGCTAACGCAAATATCTTCCGAGTGGACGATGTCATTCTTTGATCGCACCGATGCATTAGCGGTGACGCCGGATGGTTTGCGATGTCAGTCTCGGGATCAAAATGGTTGGCATGGGTGTAGAGCCACCAAGGGCGTCCACACCAAAGGCACATACTACTTTGAGGCCACTGTCACTGATGAAGGATTATGCCGAGTCGGATGGTCTTCACAGTCTGTAAGTCTAATTTTTATACTTCCAATTAAAGATTAAATTTATTTTATAGCATATATTATTTAATATTCATAAACATATCTTAAGTATGTAATAAAGTATTAAACCTACTACAGTGTATAGTTGACTGATTAAAATGGAAATTATATCTTATTTTTAGGCAAAGCTAGACTTGGGCACAGATAGGCTAGGTTACGGCTTTGGAGGTACAGGCAAGAAGTCCAATGCAAAACAGTTTGATGATTATGGCTCATCGTATGGAAAAAATGATGTTATTGGTAAGTTCTAGAAAATTAATTGAACATTAAATAAGAAACAAGTTTATTCTCACCCAATTTGTTACCAATTAAAATTACTGTGGTATAATCATATCATATATACAAATAACATAATTTATCAAATAACTTCTTTGTCTTATATTTTTAATATATTCCATTTGAATACTTTGTGTAACAGTTGTACAAAAATGAAACACATAGAAAGAAAGATCATAGAAAAAAATACACATAGTTTTGAAATAACAGAGGAACTAAACAGTTTGTGCATATAAGATGAGATTATTTAGCTGTAGTGTAGATCAGCAATAGCCTAGTAAAATGAGTCTATGTTAACAATGTTTGTTTGCAGGTTGCCTTTTAAATTTAAATTCTGGTGAGATTCGCTTTTCAAAAAATGGAGAAAATCTTGGTGTGGCTTTTAAACTGGATCAGTCTCGTAAGTCTGACTGCTACTTTCCTGCTGTTGTACTGAAGAATGCTGAGATGAGCTTTAACTTTGGAGCCACACCATTAAAGGTGTGTATATTAAAGAATAATTCCAAGTAGCTAACTATTGTTGGTGCTACTTACCCCAGTCAGGTAGAACACTTGAGAAAATGGTTATTTTGAAATCACAGACAGACACTTTAATTTTATTTATATATGTAGAAGTAGTAGTCATCTAGACACATTAAACATATATTATACTGATGAACTAATGAAATATATTTTCTTACTTATAGTATCTTCCAAATGATTATGTAGCTGTTTGCCAAGCTCCTAAAGAATGTGTAAAGCATAATGTAGTAAGTGCAAGTGCTGTGGTTGATGTCAAGTCTGTGAACAACGCTCCACAAGCTATTATTATTGAGGTAAATATGGTAAAAATATGATGCTAATAATTTTTTATGTCATAAATACTTAACGAGTCGATCTAAAGATACCACTAAGACGTGACTAAGACAGCTCTTAGATGATATTATTTCTTTTACTTACCTTTTTCGGGTTTGCCGAGGGTAAACCACAAATTACTTATTTTTTCTGACCACAGCCATCGCGGGAGCTTGCAGAGCAGACATGTAATCAAATCACCAAATTCAAAAAATATTTAGAAAACCCTAAAATCCGGGAACTGTTAGTGGTCGGTGGGATCAATGTTAAGGATCAGATCAATCAGTTAAATGCCGGCATTGATATTGTTGTTGGAACACCGGGACGATTGGAGGATCTTATTCAAGGAGGTGAGTTTTCCAAATGTTCTGAAGGTAGAACTAATGGCTATTAAATTTTTTGAATAAACACTGTTTTTTTTGTGCTGAACATGTGATGATACCAAGTGATTTCTCATAGAAACTGAATTTGTATGATGATTAGCAAACATATCTGTTGCCACGCCTGCCTTCCATTCCATGAAAGTTTGTACATACCTCTTTAAACAAGTCAATTTCAAAGGCCGATTAAATTAAACAAGAAAGAGTTGAAACGCTCAATTAACCTACATAATCTCAAATTTTTTTTTATACAGGTTATCTAGGCCTCACCCACTGTCGGTTCTTCGTGCTGGACGAAGCGGACGGGCTGCTGAAGTCTGGCTATGGGGAACTAATCGAGCGACTGCACCGACAGATACCGAAGATCACCGCTGATGGCCGAAGACTGCAGATGGTCGTTTGTTCAGCGACCTTACACGCGTTCGAAGTTAAGAAAATGGCGGTACGCGAAACTCTATAATACTTGGATATTTTTAAATTATCACTTTCCATTTATTGGCTGAGGGGTGAATCAAAAGTCTCCGAAACCGACGAGTATGCATAAGGAGAATGATGAATTTAAATGAGGCACAGCAGGTTTGTAAGGAAAGAGATATTTGGCAGTCGCTGCTTTCTGCCTACCCGTTAGGGTCCTGGCGTCTCCTCCCCTAGTGAGAGGGGCTTAGGCCATCGTTTACTATGCTGGCCAAGTGCAGACTGATAAATTTATCATTACTAGATCGTAACTGCAATTATTCCATTTCTCTGGTGGATAAAGACCAACTGACAGAATAATTTTCATTATGATTTTTTGTTGGGATAGTTTTTAAACGAAATATGGTCAAATATAGGAGAAGCTGATGCACTTCCCGACATGGGTGGACCTGAAGGGGGAAGACGCGGTGCCGGAGACCGTTCACCACGTGGTCGTCAATGTGGACCCACAAAAGGACCGCAGCTGGGAGCAATTGCGCAAGTAAGACATTTGTCATACATTCTACATAGTTCAGTTTCGCTTGCCGTACTGGTATATAAATCATAGTAAAAGTTTGCACGACCCTCAATTATCTACACTACATTCTCAACAAGGGATGATAAGTAAAACTTGTTTTTTTTGTTGTTTGAATCTGATTGTGAAATGAAACAATCTCTAGGTTGTTGAGATAACGAGGAGGTAGACCTCCGGATGATTCAATGTTAGGGATATAAGGAAGCTGTATGATCCTGCAGGCATGTGACAACAGACGGTGTGCATTCAAAGGACAACGTTAAAAGCGGGAACACGACTCCGGAGAACCTGTCCGAAGCCGTGAAGCTGCTCAAAGGGGAATATTGCATACGCGCTATTAGAGAACACAAAATGGACCGGTGAGTTATAGATAACATGTAATCAATCTATATTCATTAAAAGCTATAATGTTAGTTTGATTTAATATATTGTGATACTGACTTAGTGAGTACTGAATTGCTTAGTTTAAGACTAGGTTATTACTACATAACAATTGACTTAATTCTATTCTTTTCACAGTTCATAAATTCTATATTGTACAGATCGGAAATATTTAAACAAGACTATGCCAATAATTTCATAAATGTAAATTATATAATGCACTTTAAGATTGGGTAAGTAAAGTAAAAGGGGAAAAAAATTCGACCCTTTTAAACTTGAATCTCCCTTCAATAGGGCCATCATCTTCTGCCGCACGAAGCTCGACTGCGACAACTTGGAGCGCTACCTGAAGTCGTTCGGCGGCGAGATGTCGTGCGTGTGCCTGCACGGGGACCGCCGGCCGGCCGAGCGCAAGGCCAACCTCGACACCTTCAAGGAGAACAAAGTGAAGTTCCTCATCTGTACCGACGTGGCCGCCAGGGGGATCGATGTGTCCGGATTGCCTTTCAGTGAGTTCATATCTCTTATATATATAAAAATCCCATGTCACGATTTTCGTTTGCGATGATCCCCGAAACCACTCAACCGATTTCAATGAAATTTTGTATGTATATATCTATTGTTTGATCCAACTTAAAAGACATTTTTGTACATATATATATGATTTAACATATAATAACCTCGGCAACGCGTGGTCAAGTCAACTAATATCATATATATATATATTTAAATGGATACATACACATGTTGCTTTACATACCAACCGATTCCGTTAATCCCCCCCCCCCCTTTTTTCACCCGCCTCTTCACTATATAGTATAATACAAAGTCGCTTTTTCTGTCCCTATATCCCTATGTAGGCTTAAATCTTTAAACTACGCAATGGATTTTGATGAGGTTTTTTGAATAGATAGAGTGATTGAAGAGGAAGGTTTATATGTAAAATAATCATGGTATAGGAAAAGGGGAATTGTTTTACTCCAAACGCGTGCGGGTCACGGACAGTAATGAATAAATCAAAACTATTGGATCGATTTTAGTCATTTTTTCAGTGAGTACATAGGCTATATATTTTATACCCGCACGAAGCCGGGTAGGGCCGCTAGTTTAATTATATAACAATTATAGACATTATGTAGAGCAGGTACTTGTATAAATCAAAGTTACATAACGTTTCTTTTGGAGCGAATAAACTTTGGCGTACATTTGTATAACCACTAGAGCTCAGGCGCGCTTGATTATTACACGTAGTTTCTCCCGAGGCAATCGTCGTGGGTACCTCCGCATCTCCTCGCCCGGGTTCCATCCTAGGCGCACACGCAATCGCGGGCTCACGTGTGCCGCAGTAACGACGATATATTTGCGTATGAAAAACACGAAATACCTCTGAATTGTGGAGGGAATGAGACATTCAACCCGCTCCCTCCCTCCACACTACTTTGCCCCCTCGCGACCCTTTTAACTTTCATCTCTGTCGAGTGCTCGGTCCACATACTTTGTTCTATTTGATCAATGTTATTAAAATGTCGCGGGCTTGCCGGATTACAAACATGTGACTATCGTATAAGCCGCTTCTGAATAACATACCGCTGAAATTGCGGTTCGCGTTCACGAAATCGTATTAACTATTCGGGTTGCGAACTTGAACAATAAGCTCAAGTGGTTCTCTCGTCTCGCGAGTCGTTTTGCATATGTCCTGCATGACTTATGTATGTATATGTTACCGCACACATATGTGGCGCAACCTTAACGTTTTAGAACTATTTTTCACAATTTAGTTATTAAATATAATGAAAGTTTTTCAAAAATCATCATTAATTACCTGATCTCATTTATTGAATAAGATATTCAAATCTTACTCTAGGCAAGGTGTACTCATTTTATTACTCAACTAGATTTTTGTAGATGACCACGGAAAATGTTGAATGTTTTTGTTAAAAATTGTATTGATAGATAGGATTTTGGTGCATTTATTATACGAATATAAACTCAAAAACAATTTTAATTTTTGTTTTAGAAATGTCATCGACATGTTACTGTAATAATGCATATACGAGTACATGCACATTTCAAGTGCCAACAGGTTTTATACTATTATGTAGATTACTAAAATTTCTCGTCTTACATTTCTGTATTACCAAGCAGTCCTGCTCGGAGCGCTGACGTAGTTACGTTTCACTCCCATGAACGCTGGTTACAAAATGTCAGGAACATTTCCATATTCCAGAAGGGACGTTAACAATTCCATCACAGTTCTTAAACATCGTCGTTGGCCTTAAAGCTGATTAAAACACAAGGGTTAGCCATTAAGTGTCACTCCATAGTGACATACGCTACCATTAGCGAACACTCCTTTCCTAAGTGTGGCTACTTTCTGACAGAATGATTTAAAAAAGTTAATATCCACTGTTGAGATAACTGAAATGTGACATAGCTAACTAAAAAGATACCAATTTTGTCTAAACCTATTCCGAAACTGGTGGAATATCAACGCACCTTTTTTCGCAATTCTCATAATTAGGTGTCTATCGTAATGTTTCCTAATTGGACCGAGAAATGTTTCCATTTCAATCGTAAACGCGTTATGCAATGTCAAACGAAGGTATTGTACATTTCAACTGCGTAAGTATTTTTTTGCGCGTGACTACGTCAACAACTTATCTAACCATTTTTACTTAACATTCACGTTATTTTTTAATATCCATTGGCTTGGAAAATTGGTTTTCTTATTTGCAAAATAAAAGCATAGCTTATGCTCAATTATATTCTAAATTAGTTAGTTAAGGCACATAGCATTATCTCTATTCTCCTAGAAACGATCAACTTTCGCAAAGGCTTATTTAATTTATTTTGTGCAAAAAATACGCAATTTACTTCTTCAACCATCAAAAAATTCGTATGTTTCAGTCGATTCTGTTTGTCGTCTAGTTTTATGATATTATCCTACAATAACCTACTCATCGGCCTAAAAAAATAATACATTCTATTTATAATTAATTAATATAATTCGATCGTTCGTAAATGTTGTCACTAGTTTTTATGGTATTCATTTGTTGGTAACTACTGATATTGGACTATGAAAATATAATTTGGGTAAAACGATAATCTGCATCAAATTCAAGCAGCTGGACTGCATCCTCGAAGACGTTGCACAAGTTTATTACAAACAAACGTTCGAGGGCACGGTGCGGCTGTGTAGTTGCGTTATTGCGTACGCTTCGCTCTGGTGTTGTCGCACGAGAGCGGCCCGTCAGCCGTAATCACTGCTATCCATTCTGTTAAAACCACCCGGGGTTAAATTAGTTAAGTAGACGTTTCCGCTAATCGGTGCGGCCGGTGCCGGGCGAGCGTTCTAAATGGATTAATTTATACTTATGAGCGAGGACGTTTTCGGTGTCACGCAAGGATAGGGTGATTGTGTTGTGATTGCCCGCACTTCCTACCAAGGCATCCTTTGTGAGCGGTTCGGCCTCGCGACAAATGGCCTGGATTATTAAAATGACACCTGTTCAGAGCTACTAATAGATTGTCACGATCATTCCCGATGCAATGTACAAAGTGCAATTGGCTTTATGACGCGTGTTAGCGGAGTCGATTTATACGTGCTAATCAAGTAGCATAAATATTTAGACCACCCGACAGTTTCCTCTAGACGTAAAGAGTTTTCTTAATTATTTATCTTACTAGAATCAACTTTAACACAGGAAGTATCGATCTCGCCAAGCTGAGCCTTAGACGATACATAATAAGATCTACATTGTACCGGTGTAAGAACCAAATAATGTTTTACTCTTGTGACTGAATAATCTTGGGACGTTCTATGACCTATTAATAATATACCATAACGTCAGGTTCCTAGCGGAGCAGGCAGTAAGTATTGAGTGCCAAATTCCTACAGACCTAAGTAGGTCCTTTTTGACATTCATCACTCTCTTGACACATACACGCTGGTTTCGGGACTTCACTCCCCCAGCAGTTATACCAATATAGTCGAAATAGACAAGGTTTGGCCTTCCTCGACATCTACCTCCACCAACATTCGCATTGTGTCTCTCTTTTTTGGAGTTTTATAAAAAAATCAGATAGGTAGGTATAAGTAAGTACTAATCGTAAGGTAATTTTGAGTCTAAATATATTAAGCCTATTTAATGAGATTTAAGGTGTGTCCCTTAATGTAGTTTAATATTGCCGTATAGTAACACGCAAGGCAGTTTAAAGTGCGACATGATATAAGTGTGTCGGTGTAGGTGGTGGTGGTGCTAGGCGGCCGTTCGATACACGGGCGCGATGTCCGCGAGAGCTAAGACACCTGAGTCGCGCCGGGCGCATCGCTCACTGCAATCTGTACATTATTTCTCCATTGTTCGCGTAACGAGCCCCCACCTCCACCACCCCGGCCCCTGCCTACTTCCCACACCAGCCCCGGGCGGTGGGACCTCGCTCGCGCCTTTCTTTTATCATTCCTCTCTTTATTTCCGAATGCAAATAATCCTCCACACGTGTGAGAACCGAAACCATTGTTCTCGCCTCCCACCCCCACCGGGGACCTTGGTGACGCAATCTTTTTCTTCACATTTAGGTAAATGTACCCCTATCTAAGAATTATTATATACGTTACTCACACATGTGTATCTACTACCTTCTCGAACGTCTTGTATTGTTAAAATATGTTTTTGTTTAATTATAATGTGCAATGTAAGCATTAACAGTAGTAACAATTTGTACGTGACATAGCACATCCGTAATAGTGTTGAATTCAGAAATCGCTCGTATCATACCTACATACGTGATTACAATTTCTTATAATAAGCGATGTTTAATGAGAAACAAGTCGCCCGCGGAGGTGAGGCGTCGCGAAACAACGCAAGTGGAGGACAAACAGCTCGTTAACGGTCCGGACGGAAGGGTGGAACCGCGGCCCAAGAAAGACGCTAAGTGGGAAATCAATACGTATTAGGCGTTATCGGACCGACCACCCGTCATACTATGATGGATGAACGCGCCCAAACTTTCCGCGCCGGCTCTAATAATGACAATATACAAATTGACGTCCGCTGACGCTTCCGAAACGCGATAGCGTACCGTCGCCGTCGCCAGCTCCACTCACATTATGTAAACAAACATGAAAAAAAACAGATCGGTCTACTAGCAATTTTGTAATAGAAATCTCAATTACGGATATGTTTTTTGCACGGCTCATCTATCATGCGGCGTCTGGAGGTTAAGAGCGGATAAAAATTGCGTCTGTAATCGAAACGTTGTCAAGATTTCTATGATGATCCAAACTAATATTTGATAATTGTCCGTTCCTGTACCTCTGTTGTGTATTGTTGGTGGGTGTCGCTGCGTGAATCGCTCACATAGCATAATGGTGCCGCCTAGTTGACGTACTCGAATCAGGACAAGTGATATCGGAGAAGATCGACAGGCGGGTACGCGCCTCTACATATTGAAAACTATTCGGTATTTGCAAATAAATACATGCACAACACCTCCCCTCAGCGCCACCTCGCACATCACTACTCTAAAATCGAAATCGCATTTGCGGACTCACTGCGACTACGCTTCTCTTTGATATTGGAACCGACGCGTCAATATTACTTCTGTTTTTCGCTCTTCTCTTGTTTTATTAGCGTCTAGGAAAGAAGACGTTACCTTACAATTTTGTCTCTATAATGCGTGTTTTTTACCACTAACGATAAATACATATCATAGTTAAATTGCAGTTTTATAACTTTTATGCACTATTAAGTCTCATTTTAAGTAAAACTTCGTAGTGGTCAGTTTAAGAGATTCAATTATTCAATTTCCAGGTCAAATTAGCTTTTTGATTTAATTTGCATAAACCATTTAGTATATTTCACAACGTCATATCTCGTGGATGGATATCCCTTCATTTATAAACACATGAATCGTGATGTAGTGGTTGAACCATGTAAACTCACGATCTAAATAGTGTTTAACGGAGGATTGTTCAAAACAAATAACAGATAACTGCTGAAAATAAACAGTGGCTCGACGTGCAAAACCCATTTGCTACTAACTCTCCTGGGATTTGAATTCATAAGAATGTGTATAGACTGTAGTATTTTTACTGTTGTTTATACAGCATAAGTATCGTACACCTCACATTGATATGACTACGGTGATTGAAAATTGTATCCCATAAGCTTTTTAGACATGACTTAGGTAGCCGCTAATATAATAGGAACCCTTTACATGGTGCTAATAAACGTGTGCTCCATTTGTTTTTATGAAAAATACAAAAGTTTGCTTTTATGTAATTTAAGCTTATAGTTAGTTGCCAAGAAATTTTAATGCAGCACTTCCTGGTGTATAGTGTTACATGGGATTAAAGCGGGGGTAGTTGAAAGCACGGAGTATGGGGGGTGTATTTATGTCACCTCCGGGACGCCGGCTCGCGCCCCTCCCAATTATACCGCAGTAAAAGTCATAAAAAGACACCCGAAGTTTTTACACGAACCTAGAAGAGACTCACGCGAAATTAAGAGGGGCGCCGAAATGTGAGATGAGCATGAATTTTTTATAAGAGCAGATGATGGTGGCCCGTTTATGATGTCTTATGGCGGATAATGCCCGCACCGCACGCTCTTCGTTTGTGCCGCTGAATCATTGATGAGCACCTTTATTACCACCGCGAGCCATCAAATTATTAATTACTGTATATCAAGCCGACTCCAGAGCTATTTGTGCCGCTGGCGTCCCAGCGGTGGGCCTTCAAAATTCCCTGACAGGATTGTCTATGACATCTGCTTCTTTGTTTCTTACTGCAAAATTATGCATAGGTATTTGTATTGGATTAGAGAAACAGGGAGACTACATAATTAATGTACCTACTAATTACTAGAACTTCATTTAAAAGTTCGTTTGATTTTCAATAATTTCTCCGAACGATAGTAACAGTCTTTAAAGATGGCAGTGCGAATGTTGGGACACATCATTTACATTATTAAAAAAATATATATAGGACGATTATAAAAATGTATGTTGTTGTCCATTGTTAGCTAACCAATGACATATCACAGTATTGGCATACGACAAAATATTATTTCGCTTTTGATCAGGCGTCATGGCTGGCGCACACTTGACTATTAAAAATTGAAAACGAAGTGAGCATTCTGTGAAGGCACTTCATGGCCATATTATTATTGTTTTATAAAAAATAGCACGTTCAACATCCCCGTTGTAATCGAATAATAAAAACATACCGTAATTACGCATTGTTCCCGATTAACTAATCCCGGGTGTAAATATAAATGCAATGGTACCAACTCTCTCAACGCGCCACCGTAAATATTACTTTTATTTAAAGCGATTTATGTTCTCGAAAGCAGGTCGAAAACGACCCGAGAGCTGGTTAACGCAAACCCTTTTAGTTTCGTTTCCGCTTGTATGAAACAATACATTCTCACGTTTAATTTCTTTCGGGACTCAATTGATTCTTTTACGAGTGTGTTTATTGAGCGCTCGCGAATTTCGAAATGCCACTTGCCAATTCACTATAATAATGATAAAAAGTTAGTTATTACCACAAACCTGCACGTGATATTCAACATACAGACATTGTATGACATGAATAACAACTGAATAGGCAATAATCAATTAATTTGTTTAATTCATAATCACTAAATGGTATAATACTAAAAATCTTTTTTTTCAGAAAAAAACGATAAATGTGAATGTTTACCTACTTCATTTCCTTTAATACTCACAAATGTTACACTTCATACATTTTAATAAATTGGTTTTATCTTATAATTAGACTGTTAAGAATACAATCACTTACACATGTAGTAGGTACCTACATAAGATTAGGAATAATAAATACCGCATATTTTAAATATAGACGTGATCTATGTAGGTATAGTGTACTCAGGCGCCTCACAGCTTGTAAGCCGTAATGCGGTATCTCTCGTGTAGTCACATCGTAAAGTTTCAACGGAGGTGAGGTGTCACTGCAGTAGTGCCTCGTACTCGGTAGTGTAGGCGGAGGCCGAGGTAGCCGCCGTGCGTGCGTGCGTGCCTAGTTGCCCGCTCTCGGCTAATATGATTATGACAACGCTACGTGCCCGGGAATCCTCGCACAAATATTCATTAATCTTTCACGGTCCGACGTCCGCCGCGATGGAGATTTAATCAGATTAAGGATCATCTTTTTGCGGGAAAAGTCATGCCCCTTTGTTGCTATTCGGCCGTCGCTCGCACTTTTGTGCTGAATTTATGACGGACGATGTTTGCTCTGAATGTAAATTATGTTGAGAGAGTATAATACATTTCATGCTAGCTAAACCGGAACGTTCTATCAAAGTTATCGCTGTTTTTTCCAAACGTTCGGTCGTCGCGTACTCATTTGGCGTTTGTGCGTTAACGGGCGGACGCGTTGCATATGTGTAGGCACAGTCCGCAGCCGGCGCCGACTCGACTGTTGATTCCCTTGAACTGTGCAGCCTCGCCACGCAGTCTACTTCAAACGGAACTCCCTAGTCTGGTTCGCTTCGCCCGACCTACGGCTTGCTTGCCGTATAAAATACATACAATCTTCTCGTAGCTACTAAGATACTTGGAAACGATAGCGCTAGCCCATAATAATGCAATCCTTTATGTAGTATATAAAAAGGTATAAGTCATGAGTGAATTTTGTGAAATGTTAACACTTAAATGGCCACTCGAAGAGCGGTTTGATTCATAGATAGGGCGCGGAAAGCCGAATAAAAAGTAGAATTAAGCGCGGTGAAACGCGCGTAGAATTATTTTACCATTGTATGCAAATCGATGCCGCTGTGATTATTTTATTTCCTAAGAGTCTCGGAATATAAATCTTGGCAAAAAAACGAGCCCGTCTGCGAGTGGTATCTTAGTTGATACGTGGCTATATATTTATTTAAAGAGCTCGCTGTTAACGCTCCTCATTTAAACAACACTTGACATATCTGATTGTAGTGTGTTTAAATCGTTAAGAGGTATTGTATCCTTAGATTAATAGTTTAAGTGAAAGTTCTTTAGGTTTATATTTAACAAGATTTGACGCTTTTATGTTCATTATTTGATGTATAAAAACATCCACATTATTGAATGCTTATCGTATTAACTATTTGTCATTTATTTTTACAACCCATAATTACTACTCCAATCAGTACCTACTAAGCAGTGTATTGCTTATATGCATGACGTCATAAGCAAGGAAGTCGCGTTAGTCAACAACGGGTAACAAAGTAACAATGTTACCTAATTAAGCTCTATGTATTCATACATCTGGTAAATTGCGCATATAGTGTAAAAAGGCTTGCCTCGCCTATTACGTTCGAGATACCTCAAAAAAGTGCTCCTCATCGAGCATTCCTGACACCCGAGCCGGATAAAACAGGCAGCCATCTTGGATATAAACGCATAACTCATTTATTAAAAGGAAACGCGTCGGTGCGGCGCAGTGTGAGTGTGAGCGGTGTCTAATGAAAGTTGCGGTGCAAAAACGTAGCCTCGTCGAGAATGTGTCGCCCGCGCGCTCTGGGACGTGGACAGGCTATAAAAATACCGTCGGATGAGGCTGCGGCCTCGCGCCCCTCTCCATTTCTTTTTCAATCAATTCAATCAGCGACCACTGTTCGATTGCCTCCTGACGCCTCGTGTCGCCGTGTTCCGGGCATATCTGACCAAATTGGTAACGTTACATTTCTTTGACTCCCATTCTTTGTTACTTTTGAGCAATCCTCGTTTTCCGCTACGGAACGTCTCCCGGAAATATTTATGGGTTCAATTAATTATGCTTTAATTACATTATTTTCGAAAAAAGAAAGCGTTAAGTAAAATCAAAAAAGGTGAAATTAAAGGAGGCGAGGAGGCAGATTTTTCGGTTGTTAATTGTGGTGCGGAACCCTCAGTGTGTGAGTTCAACTCGCACTTGGCCGATTTTTATTTATTCCCATTTTAATAAAATCAGTAGATTATGAAAAGCATCAGATATGTGAATCACAACAACCCGACGGTCTCCGCAGTCAAGGCTGAATGTAAAGTAGCCAGCGGTGAAGGTGAAAAAACATCGTGCGCGTTAAATTCGAGAAAATCGCATTCGGAAAATATTATCCATATAAATTCGTCTCATTCATAGTCATAAAATGTTTCTCATGCCTGTCGTTGACTCGATATCAATTAATGCATAAGTGGAAAATGATATTCTCTAAATAAATGCCTATCGTACTGCGAGACAATCGTATTTTCTACGTAGTTTTACAAATACCTACATAATCGAATATTGACTTTGAATCAAAGCACAGCAATGCTAAAGCTGTTTATAACCACATCAAAAGCCATACTTACCTATCTATTATTGTTTCAAATTCCGTTGAATAAATTGAATATAGGCGTCAACAACTTACTTTTATTGATTTAACACGGAAAGTGTTGCACAAAAGTGAACGTTAAAATATTTTATCTTTCTAGTACCTAATATTAATGAAAGCAAGTTGCTACCACGTGGAGTTTTTGTCGGTGGACAGTGGCACGATGGCCAATCATGCCCCCGCAGTTTACTTGGCCTGAACCCACTTAATTGTTCTTTTTTCCATTCAATAGTTTCTAACTGAATGCCATGGAATTTCCAATCGAAAATACGACTTTCTGTAAGACAAACGCTTAACTTTTCACCTAAATAATCGAACGATGATTAAACAATGATCGAAACATCGTAGCAAGGTTAGTAATATGCTACATGCTGTCTGCAATGTATCACTCTATACCTACTTTTTGTAATGAAATAATCGTGGCTATATTCTCACTGAACTATTGGTAACATTGGGAAATCTTTCACTACAATGTAGGTGCGATTTCGCTCTAATGGAGTAGTGAAATCGGCTTACATTGCTAAAGACAAGTGACCCTCAGTTAACCTGGAGTTAATTTAACAATTCAGTACTTGGGTGGCAAACTGCAACAACGATTTTGTCTCGAGACATAACGATTGATTTTAACGATCAAATCGGACGAGTTGGTGCTTAATGTAAAACCAGTTTAAATACACTCGTAAATCTTCCGACGCGTGCCCACGTTCAAATCATCTCGCGTCTCATGCGCAGCACGCGTCTTTAATCATCGCCACCGATCCACATAGATATCACATGTTACCTTTTTTTTCTTTTTCGCTGTTGTTCATACATTTCCTAAATCTTTTCACGTGCAATTAAATATAACAGCTGCTCTAAATTTGTTTCGAAATAGCCGGCTATGTAATCTTTATCTTAAATTATGTAAACATTACAAAGCTTTAATTGTACAAAAATGTTGCATTAACTCTATTACGTCGCTTTGTCGGTTTATATAGTAGGCAAGCATATACATACCCATTGCAGATTTCATATTTTGGTATCTATACCTACTCGTACATTTACTAAACGATTTGCTTTAAAAACAATTTACTCTCATTTGTGAAAATGTAAAAATGACCATAAAGGTACTTGTTTCAATATTTTTTTTTACACGTAGTCATAGAACAAACAATTCTGAATCTTTGCTGAATCATATAAATATTTGTCCTGGTTAGAAATTGAACCTCTAACGTCTACCTAGATTATTACTTCTTTGAGCCAGACTAACATCTTTAAGTGTCACAGCCGCGCGACTAGCATTGAAGACTAGCTTCGCAACAACTGGATCGACCTAGACGGTCAGATTAGCATAGGTATCACTGGCAAGTTTATAAACGGTATAAAGTGCTATATTCAACATAATGATTAATATTAATGACGGAATGTTACTGTGTTGACCCGTCATACCCAAGCAGACCCCTGGTTTATAAAGCGAAATGTCATGTGACTTACAAATTTTATGCCATATTTACGTTGATAGTATTGATACGGTACTACCGTTACCGTTCTGACGCACTCATTTCCCACCCTTATGTATATTTAACGTTTTCTAAGATTAGATTATAAACACTTTGTAACTCTCGAGGACCAAATTTTAATAGTGATGTATTTCTCTCTATGCAACCATATAGATTATGCCGTATCATAACTCTGTACTAAATTTTAAATCGAGTTAACGTAACCCTTTACTATGTTCGAAAGTTACTAACTGATTGAATTCATTTATTTCTAGCTATAGAAACCCGAATTATTTGTTACGCAAGACATTTATTACCGTTGTGGTTTGTACCTCATCAGGTTTTTAATGTCGACCCTACGAAACAATAGATTCAATTATCCCCAAACGTTCAAGCCGTTGTCCAACAGAATGTTCTTTGATTACATTGTGTAAGGTGCATTCCCATGATCCGTTCGAGCGGAAATAATACTGCAAATGAATTCGAGCCGCCTTATGCAAGAGGTCACGTAGCGCCATAAATTGCATCCCCCGATAGAACAATTAAAAGACGAGCTTAAAACAATTACGCAACGGTGGCCCTCCGGCTCCTCGTGATGCCAAAGAATAGTAATCACCGCAGAATTACCATTTATACCTACATGACTACTCGATGACTAAATTAGGATTGTGGCAGATCGAAAAAAAACGTTGCCACTTGTTTTTATGTTGAAGACACCGAGTTCATGATTAAAATCGTTCCAAACAGTACCAAGAACTATAACGACATTTCTCGTTATAGTTCTTGGTACTGTTCTGCAATTACTTATTCATTGAATAGGTCACAAATAATACATATAAATAAATCGATTGTAATCTATGATGCTGCGATGTAATGTTTCACCTTCTAGCTTTGCCGGGTGTTAATCGAAATCGATTGTTTTGGACGGTAAGTCGTTGAGATTTAATTGAGACTTGCAATCAAAATATTTATATCCGAGCCCGAAGCTATTACGACTTTATTTATGCGCGAGTAATATCAGTGCGCTGTAGGTCTAACAGTCTAGTTGGCCATAAATTTGGGAGAACACAATCGATTGTCATATAAATGCTCCGTAGAAATATACTCCTCGGACGGTTAACCGAGTCGTTGCATCGAATTTATTTATATTTTATCGTTATTTTGATTTTGTTAGACTCGCGTGCATCGGTAGGTAGCTGCTAAAGATATTATGACATAATCTTTACATACTATATGTACTTAAATTATGTTATGCTCCAATAAATGTACGCATTATAATTAAAGTTTTATTGAACTAAAATTAAAATACAATTCCGACATTAAAATATTATTATCTGAGTGCTAGCGAAATTGCAGATTTTTTGTTAGTTTTATTGTTAGACGTAACGAAATGCAGAACATAACATGAAGTTGTATATTTATGTCACGCCAGTATCAATTTCATACTTACTTAGACGCAGAGGTCTCCATGTTGTGAGTTTAAAGTGATCCATTTCTCCGTATACGGCGACTGTACGTCCAGACGATCTGCATCCCTGAGATCCCATTTTAATGGAGCGCCGGCAAACAAGCTCCGGAGCCGCTTACGGCAAATCCGTCGGATCCCCAGCGCTGGTTAGCTCTACTATTTTTATTCCTACTAACTGCTATGTACATCATTTTAAAGATTTATCATTTACCGTATTTATGGACATTTGTACGTCATTATAAATGTTGTAAACTAGCTTTTGCCCCCGCTTTCGTCCGCGTAGAATAGTGACATTGGGCAGCTTTTTCATTTTTTAGGATACAGTCATTGCAATTTGAACCAAATGAACTCCCTAAAAATATTAAATTAAAAAAATAACAAATCCACTGTAACAAATTACACTATCTACCTACATTGGTAAGTAGGTATTTAAAGACCTGGCATAACGATATGTATTTAGTGAAAATGTCCCTTCCCTTCCCTTCCTTCCCTTCCTTTTCTTTTCCTTCCTTCCCTTTTAATATTATAAATGCGAAAGTAACTTTGTTTGTACGTCTATCTGCTATGCATTCATGTCTAAACAACTGTGTGCCTATACCGAGTTTTTCATATCTGCTCGATCACGTTAGCAAAAACTACAATTTGTAAGGGAATTGAAACAGCGCCAACTGGTGCCACTCACGGAAACCAAATTTTGGCGGGTGCTACGTTTTTAAGCGCCCAATGGCGAGCATTGAATGTCAACTGGTACTTGTCAGTCAGAAGATTGTTGCATGTGATTGGTTGTTTCAAGATCGTTACTATAACGAAATACAAAATTTGACATTCGATACGCCAATGAGATAGCAACGCACTCACTTCTCGACGCGTTTCGCGAGTGAAATATTGAAAACTCAGAATCAGCACACAGGTACCTTATACATTCCTATACAATGAAGACCGTGTAAAATATGTCAACACGAAATGTAATAAGCGGATTTGATTATACCATTTCATCTGTGAGGGCACACAGTTGACGCACGGTTCGTTATATTAGACTGCATGTAAGGAAAATTGGATTTATTGAGACAGAATTAGCAATTGCTTTCAACCAACCTTGTGTTCCGCACACATTGATTTTGTAAGATTTAATTTCAATCAGAGGTACTTTACGCTACTTTGACGTATAGGTAGCGAATAAATAAAACACAAGAATAATAAAAATTGAATGTTCCAAGGAAAATTTCCGTAGATTGAGTTTTATTGACTAATATTCTATAATAGTGCACAGCCGTCGAAGATATCCGATGGACAGGGCCGAGCTGAAAATCAGCGCCGCGGCCGCCGGCGCCGGTCGCTC
>DWGJ01000678.1:0-26558 GCA_018246895.1 Aspitha aspitha aspitha | reverse complement strand
TAGTCTACCACGCTGGCCAAGTGCGGATTGGTAGACTTCACACACCTCAGAAAATATTATATACTTTATAACATCTCCAAGGTGTACAGGTTTCCTCACGATGGTTTCCTTCACCGTTATAGCGATATTTAAATATTAGTTATGAAACGCACGCAACAAATCAGATGTGCGTGCCAGGATCGAATCCAGACCTCCCGAGTGGGAGGTTGAATTTCAAACCACTGGGCTACATCTGCTTATATGTAGTTACATAAAATAAAATGATTTTTCTTCGACCCTTTTGTTTTTCCACTACTAGGTACAGGTCTTCTGTCAAAGTGAGAAGGTTTTAGGTTATAATTAACCTCGGTGGCGAAGTGCGAATAGACTATTCATACGTCTGAAAATATTATATATGTACCTACTTTGTAACATCGCTAAGATTAACTCATGATGTTTTCCAATACTAGTACAACATGCTAATTTGCGTTTAAGTTATTATCCGCGTGTAGCTTTTGAAAAATCAGCAGTGCTTGCCAGGATTTGAACCCACACCTGGGAGTGGGAGTGTTCACGCCACTAGTTTATCACTGCTAATATTATTACTTGAACGATAGTCTCTTATTCTGTATGTATAGTAGAAATTATTTGGATGAAAACTTTCTATAATTTTAAATATTTTTAAACCCAAGCAAAACAAATAAAGAAAGGAGAAAACTAATTAACAAATTTTACATGTTACATGAAAAATGTTACTTTTCAACTTTGAGCATTTTTTTACATTCAAAGTCAATATATAAATTGAAAATAACATTTAAAATTCAATTTATTTATCTGAACATTTTTAGCATCTGATATTTTTTACTACTATATGGTACAATTCTATGATTACTCTAAATTCAGATAATATACTAATCTCACAATACAATAAACCTAGTGAATTCTTGTTCTATGAGTACATTTTACAAAAAGATTAAGTGCCTATTGTGGTACGCTAACTCTAAAGTTGTCCTCTTTGCGACGAATTGGGGCAGAACTTTCGATCTACTTCTTTTCGTAGACTTTCTTTTTTGGATCTATCTATTCGACTCTGCAGTGTGAAAATTTTTTTATTAGAAGTATTCTGTTATTGTTACAATGCAATTAAACAGCAGTTACATTATCTTGACTTATTTCTGACTGCTAAGTGTATAAATTTGCAAATTAGCAGGTATAATTCTTATATTTTGACAAAAGAAATGTGAGCATAATTTTAGAATTGTACCTACTGGTAAAAATCTCCTCTTTTCAGGCAGCTACTGGAAATTTTTGCCATACATTGCCGGTGTATATTATAAATTGTTTTTTACGGGTAATATAGACGCTTCGATTGGACTTGATGGTCATTGGTGGTTAGTGGTGGTTAGTGATAAGGAAAGCAAAATCGAAATACCGAGATCAAAGAGACGATACAAACGTGCTCTCTCAAATTAAAAACTTGTTCATAAAACATTAATTTCAGATAGATGAATCAGCGAATACTAGCAAAAAAATATCAAAGTAATAAATTCGATATAATAACCACGGATGAGGGTATATTTATTTAGGCGCCTTGTAGTTTTGTCTTGCGACTGTAGCCTATTATTCTCTCAGTATCCCTTGTACCATCTGCTGAGTTTCAAACCAAGACTTGAGCTATTTGTGTGCAAAGTTTGTCCACATCTGCTACAATTTGTCGTTAAATAGTAATTAATTAATAAGTAAATTCAGATACTCGGTCACCTTCTTGCACAAATTCGTATTTCAGCATTTCGTTGAAATTTACAAGATATGTTGTATTACAATTGAAATACAGACAATTAATGAAAAGTTATCTTATACATATAGGCATATTAACATTTTGTAATGGCGTTTGCGTACAGGAGTCTGGCTAAAATAAGTTATTTTAAATATTAACTTAAGCGTTACATTCCTATAACCCTGGAGTAAGTAACCCTATAACCCTATAAGCAACCTCTATCTGTTATTCCTATCAGATAGAGATCGCTTAATTGACTGCAACTGTTTAGATAATGTGTCACAGTTATTTACGATCCTTATATCTTTAATTAGTCCATTAATTGATAAAGTCCTGAGCGACTGTTCGTTGAGCCGTTGCCGCTCCAATGCTTTCCTTAAGGGTCCAAATTTTTCGACGGTTGATGACAGGTATACTTCATAACGACTGGGTCTGATTGCACAATACGCCTTCCGAAGCATCGAAACCGTCGTAAAAATTTGCCTCTGACGGTCACGTATCCAAAAGTCTATCGCGGCCGGTGTCTTTTGAATTTACAGGTACATAGGTAGTTTACCGTCTGCAACTGTGTCAGGGCGACTTACGTTTTAAGATATTATACCTAGTACATATTTTCATTTGCTTGAAAAATGATGGTACAACAATCTATAACCTTCTCATAAATTAGTGTTTTATAAAACCTTGGTGATCGCCAGCACCTCTCAACTTACGAACAGTGTACTTTTTTCTTAATTATCGTTGCAGTTACAAGGACCGAAAACAAAAAAGTGTTTGCAGAAACGGTTCGTGACAGTGACTTATGCGTCGTCCGCCCTTTCGTTGCCTGAGTTGTCTCCTTGGAACTGTCGTTACTCATTTTCTTAAAATTTTGTTCGAAATGTGTGTTCTCAAAGCTCATTCACGAATTTACCTTTCTCATCGCATATTTTTGTTACTAAATATGGTTTGGGCTGACGTAATGTTTTATCTCATCACATTTTTATAAAACGCCCGTAGCTGTCATTTATCAGGTGTTATATTCCAGAGGGAGAAAACATTTTACAGAATGTTTATTTGTAGAGATTTACATGTTACAGACATCAGATGTTAAACCTGTACTAAGCCTCTAAATTGAAATTATTTGAAAAGTCATGAAAAGTATGGCATTAACAATGTACAATTTAAAAATAAGTGAAACAAAATACCTAGGTAAAACGATAATATTAAAATAAGCATTTTCCAGAAAATAATATCGTATAATATACCTAGTTATGTTTTAGGTTGATACAAAAAGAGCACTTTCATAAGCCAAAGCCGGTAATGAGATTAAATAAAAAGGCTTCTTCTCAAACCGGGTTCAGTGAACGTTGGGCGCTCATTCGTGTATGATGTATGTAAAAATTTATAGGCTTTTAACAATGCTAACTAGGTAGGTTTTGCATAATCAGCAAAGTTATTGATAGCAATTTGTTACATCTCTACCTCAATATCTTGAACAATATTTCAATTCAAACTACATAATATTATATTATTAGCGCTATATTATTATTAGCGTTATATTACTATTAGCATTTTTGTAATGTTTATGTGTACTTACATTAAATATAAATAAAGAAACTTTTAACATTTGTTTATGAACGAACAATTAATGAAAGCGTAGTTTTTGATTGCGTAATTAATTTTGAACATAAGTCTAACTAGGATTTTCTACATACGAGTAGTTCCCTCAAGTTTTAATGATTTCGCCTTTGACCTTTACTATCACTATTGTACGTGTATAAAGATGCTTACGAGGTGTTGGGTTATTTATCGCAATTCCTTCAATATTATAGTACAACGTGAAACTGATTGTATTTTAAACAATCATGTTGGTCATTTTTTTTTATTTATCATAAGCATATTGTTCTCAAAGAAAAAACACTGTTCTGATTAAAAGGTAATCGTAACAAAAACTGATAAATTAGTAATACATATTAATGAAATCATTAAAGAGAAACTTTAGAGAAAGTAAACACAAGCAAAATTTTCAATGCTCTTTAACATTTACCTCATTTAAAAACAGTTTATAAGTTTTGCTGAACGAAAATGAGCGTTAAAGTATTTAAGTTATCCAGTTTTTGATTGTTAAAACTAGTGTTGACGGGATTAGCAAGTAGGTACCTATATTAATGACATACACGTCTTTTATCGAATATTGAATAGAGTTTTAAGCCTATTAAAAAACCCTCGAACTTGAAGGAGTCCTTTGTCAAAGTCTTGTTGAATAATGACAAGCAATCCAAAAGCTTTTTCATATTGTTAGAAATTGGTATTAAAATTGGAAGTGTTGTAAAATGTTTTTATCAACGGTACGCCTTAAAACGGAACAAGGACGTAAGGAAGTATAATATTCAGTCGTAACGTCCCAATGATACCACCCAGTAAATTAAAAAATTAGTTGAAATAAGCTCTCAGACTTTAAATCTGGGTTTTGTTATTTTCACCTTCTTGAATGGGAAGGTATTCAACTAATGTAAGTTCCGCATGTTTGTTTGTTACAACATTGAGTTTTAAACTAGTTGCAATATGAAAGTATCGATCATCATCAAATTATGAACTTTTCTTACTTGCACTTTTTACTTTACAAAAAGATCACTGCTTTTTTTTTAAATCTCATGCTAAAAGAGTGAAGGAAAACATGTTGAGGAAATCAACACACCTTAAAGTTTTTCATAATACTCTCAAAGGAGTGTGAAGTCTGCCAATCTGCATTTGCTCAGCGTGGCAGAGCATGCCGTAACCTACTCTATCGAATCCCTGAAACGGCATTGTAATTCTCTTACTACACTTCCAACAATATAGATCTAACATAAAGAATTTTATAGAAAGAATTCGAAGCGAACGTTGGATGGGTAATAAAATTAGAAAATGTTTTAAAAGCTTTTTGTGAACGAACAACAATAGCAAGAGGTAGTCATGCAAAGCGGTGCCGGAGACACTTTACTTGGCATTTTGTATTCATGCTTATATGGCACAGGAAATACTTGAACAGTAGGGAATAAACCCATTCACATATGTATATTGGTTGAAGGAAAAAATGTTGTATTCAGAGTTCTAATGTTATGATGGTATTCAGTGATTCCGTTATGGAAATTGTATTATTATATTGGATTGATGACTAACTAGTTTACATAATATCATTTTTAATTACCTAGCCATAACATTCCTTTTATTAATTATTAATTAAGGGCTATTACATACGTATACACTAAATCGTATTGTATTCTTGGATAGTTCATACGTGCTGCGTTACTGCAATCAGATAAAGCTATAAAACTCGTAGAGACGAGTTTAACGTAGATAATTTTAAACGAATAATTATGAAAGTCAAGGATGCGTAATATACATACATATGTATTTATGTATTGAAATATTAGTGCTATGGTACCTAATAGAAAAGGCAACAGAGCAATTTTTGCGTTCGTCAGATATTGTGTGGTATGCCACTTTTGTTTTGTTTTAACGTATAAAAAAGAATGAACTGTTGTCAACTCTACATGTGCATGATCCTCTATCTTTTCAATTATTAAGCACCTTACGATTTTCTTACAGTTTATTTGATTGGATTGCTTTAGGATTAGGAGACTTTCTGATATAATCGTTAGGTCAACCCATGGTAAAGGCATATCGACGATTAAAACATACGTATATTTTAATGAAGCTAATAACTCGTTTTAAAATTATCCAAGTCTCAATATGTTTCTGGTGCTCATTTTTTAGTCACGTCTGCCTCTTGATCAATGTCGTGCATGAAAACCAGACTGGTCGATAATCCGAAAAAGACGACAGTTGTATGTTAATTTAAAAGAAAGATTATCTTAACAAAACAGAAAATATCTAGTACAATAGACATTAATTAAATTTTATATGATAACATTATCATTCTCTTAATATTATTTTTTGTAAATTGAGTGAACCGAAAAGAAGGAAGGTTAGGCGTGGCAGGATCATTAAGTGTCATAACTTTTTTATTATTATCGGTACTCGAAATTGGCACGAAATGTTGATTAAAATGATTCCCATCTAAATTGTTCGTGGTAGAATTTAGAAGAAAATTGGAGGACCTCTAATACTCGAAGAATTGTTTCAATTCGAGCCCAATCCTGTTATTTATAAGATTTATGAATATAAGATGTAGTGTCATTTATTATAGACGCATAACAATACAATAAACATATTCTATGTTTCTGATAAAAAGTGGAATAGAAACGTATTTTTAACTTCTATTCAATTGTTTTGTTCATCATACCATCTATTCTTGTAAAATCATTTTGTTATAATAACAAAGTTTATTCTGATTATCGAATATAACAAGTCGGAAATAATAATTTATAGCTACAACATTCCTTGTTTTGCTGGCCGTATATAAAAGTAATTTGGCTTATTTATGAGGTTGTTGCCGACCGACCACATTAAGTCAAATGTGAGGGTCGAGGCCACTTATAAGGTTAATTATTCTTTCGTAACTTTGTTAATCGTTTGGTTCTGAATTCAATTGATGAGGGAAGTTGTGCGTTGTACTTTGATATGAACATATGTTCAATAAAACGTATGGTTACCTACACCATAACCGATCAATGAAAAATCTGGACGGATCTAACTGTCATATTTAAATTGGCCTTAAACCGTCGTGCTGACAATAGAAACATGATTATCAGTAAGAAAAATGCTTATGTGTAAAAAGTAAAGATATTTTTTGTACGATTCAAAATAAAATGACTTACATGACAAATGTACCTACAGTTTTACAATTTCTACCAATTACTTTTAGTTATAACTTTAGCGTTTATTATCGTCTACGTACGCACAATGCGTAAGGACATAGGAGGAACAATTCGTGATTCGGGCCTGCTGTAGGTATATCCCGCCAGAGAATAACGAGTAGATACTTTTGTAACATAACGCCCTATTATTAGTTTTTATTATTAGCTTTAATTCCCCGTTAATGGCATATAACGGGCACTATGAAATGCGAAGCGTATAGTGTGTACTTAATTTAGAATGCAACTATTTTTACTTGTTGACAAGGGAGAAATTAAGGAAAGATACTTGCACACTCATAGGGAAACCCTACTGATGATCATCGGGCACATGTTGAAGAAGCAAAGCTCTCCCAGGAAAGCGGCATACGCGTCCCTTGCTCTACGCTACTTGCTCTACTACGACTACCGCTCCTACCATCCTTCGGCCTTGAAGGCGTGGCATCTTGAGCCTATAAGAAGATGACAGACAGTCCGCCCATAGAATAAATTTTCCTTCCTTATATGAAGGTTTTATTTAATTTTTCCTTTAAGTATTTATGTACCACAAGCATATATTTAACAGGGTTAGGAATTTAGGTATACAAAGTTTTTCACGTAATAATTATGTTAAGCATTGCTTTCATAAAATATTTTTTTACAGAGGTAAAGCCAAAATACTGTTTAATATCAAAGAAAAAGCTTTGTTTTTGCTTAATCCGCACCTGCCAGGAAAGGTCAAGGTTTACTAGGTAAACTCTTAATTAACCCCTTTTAAAAGGTTTTTAGTAATCCCCCGTTTTTAAAGAATTTCAAGAGTATTTTGTTGGGGTAAATCTTGATCAAAATTTATTTTGAAATAGTGTTTGTCAGAGTTCTCGCTATACATGTTATGAAAAAATTTTCGGTAATAACTCAACTCAAAGTAAGTAAGTAATCAAAATAATGCACTAATGATAAATTGCGGCGTTTACTTGACACGATTCATCTACGGTATGTGCGTTCACCAGGTGATGAATATCGAAAAGCCTATGTCATATATTGCTTTAGTTTATTTATTTATTTATTTCCAAAACTTATAACTAACATTACAGGTGACATCCCAATGCGTTAGTGTAATTATAATAGTACATACAACATTATGCATAATTCAATACAATAAATTATCTATCAATTAATCACTTTATTAAATTACTATTGCATTTTATTACAATTTCATTCGAATTCATTAAAAATAGTCAAAATAAAATTAAGTCATATAATTAATTATTATTACCTAAATATTATGTAAACCTAAATTATATAATCACATCCATGGTCAACTTAAGTTAGTTTACTTAGTTAGTATTATTTTTTTAGTTACAAATATGTAGTGAGTTCCTGCACTTTTGTTATTTTTCTGTCGAATTTAGCTATTTGTGCTGTGCATTTCTTGCAACATAAATCAATTCTAGATGTCCGAAACAGAATAATGACAATAATATCTTGCAAATATTTACAACATCTCATAAATATGACAAGAAAATAAACAAAACCAAACGAAAATATACACAAACGTAGTCAAGATCAGAATTCAAGTACATCGAAGTATAATAGCAAGCCTACAGATTTTTTCTCTGATATCGCACTTTTATTATTCAAAGCTTAAATGATGTCAGGAAACTTTGTAGTTTCTGTTTACAAGTTAATCATAAGTTGGCATAACCGTGCCAACGTATCATAAGAATCTTTAGACCTGATAAATTTATTAATAAATTTTGTTACGTCTCCGGGAATACCGGAGCGTAGAATTAAATCTCTCAGAAACAGAAACAAAGGTTAGAATTATTCGGGTACCTACAAAGTAGGCATGTTACAAGAAATATTAGTTGACACGCATAATCTTATAAATGTCGCCTGTAAGATTATACTTGTCACCATATCTTATGAGAGGATAATACATGATTTTTTATTACGAATGAAAAATACGTTATATTTCTTATTTGTAAAAAAGTGCTGTAAAATAATTTATACCGAAAATAATTGAAATTTTGCTACATGACTAATGAAATAAATTACAAATTATGCCTACTATTTATTGACGTTAAACTAACAGCTTTTTAATATAAATCAACAACTCGCACAAAGAAATCAGAGTTATTAATATACGTACATTTAATTTTATTGGTATGGTATAACTGTGTATAATATAATAAAATACTTGGAGCGATATTATACACATATACACTAATAAAATTCATGAAAAATTACAGGTTAAGAATAACTTATGTTCATATATTGAATTAAATAATGCTGACAATTAATAATGGAGCTACACGAGTAGTCCAGACCCCTCGTAATTGTAGGGACCCTTGCCGAAATATTATATGGTTTGAATGAACAACGAAGTGAAACCTTGATAAAGGTCAACGTAATTTTGTTATATGAGACTCACAAAGGCCTCGTGTCTTTTTGTTTCCATAAATTAGCGGCATATGTTAAGTGATAATGTGTGTGTGTGATTAGGAAAACAGGTGCCAAAATAAAATTGCTAATAATCTAGAATCAAGTACCTATAACTAGTGCAAAGCGATCATACGATGACATTACTACCTCAGCATCTAGCTGAGGAGAGTCCTACGCGTATTCCAATTAAAACTGTTTACTGAGGGGGGCAATGTACACATATCAATTACGGTTTCACTTACAACCCTTAGTGTACACAATTCAATCTAATTAGGAAACCTAAATGATAATTAGTCAAAGCATAAATACTATGTGATCATTACATAACATTCCCACCATACACATTACATTAACGCGCGTTTTTTTTCATAAGTAGGATCCTACAAAGTTTGAAGTTTTAATTCGAGCATGTACTTTTAATTCAATTGAAATCGTGCCAGCGCTAATCGATAAGTATCTTCACTCGCTACCCTTAATACCGGAGTCTATGGACTGTGCAGCATGAAAGTGTCATTTTACTGTTAAGCTATAATAAGTAACTTTCGCTCGACATTTCATTTGATATGGTGCCAGTCTAGGCGACGAAATGTACGGAGATATAATTTATAGCTCATCAATTTGATTTTCTTGTAACATTTTCAAAAGTATAATTTATAAGAACTTATTACATTATCTATTGTCTAATTTTTTTTACATTAGCGACATTCCTAATGACATACGAAGTAATGTCTCGTTGTTACCAATAGAAAAATCGTTGAAATGAACACATAGTTATTTATTTCTAAAGAAGAATACAACGTACTGCGTAAAAAATATTTTCAAAATTTTCATTGTATGAAATTACCTACTGTTGTGTCGCAAACTAGGTTCTCTTTAAAGGGAGGCACTTATTTAAAAATAATCTTATTTTTAAAATATTGTTTAAGAGTTATGAAATTTTAAAGGATTACCATGGTAAATAGAACAGAAGTTCGCTAGTGGTCACTAGTACCGTTGCGAACATTAGTCTAGTTATTACTTGTTATATGTATATAACGAGTACAGTAGGTACATATTAGTTAGTATCTCAGATCGTCGCTGGTAGTACTAACATGGGCTGGCATCCACACACTTCAGACCGAAACGTATGGAAATACAAATGAGGTTACGCAAATACATACGTAAAACCTATTACATGTGCAAACACAAATTCGTTGTTATTATATTATTATTAATATTGTTATTATTATCACTTATCTGTGATGAACTCTGAATCAGGCCTTATTTACGTTCTTGCTGCTTATAATATAATATCTTATGGTATCCGATTCCTATATTAGAAATAGACGGTAACTAATCCAAATATGTATTTTATGCAAAAAGTACTCTAAGAATTTGTCTAGAATTATTTTGCTCGTATAATTTAGGCGTAGTTTATTTTAAAAGCGTGTGTCTCGGGCGAGCGGCGTAATGGCGCTCTGGGGACGGGCCGGGAATCTCCACACGCCAAGCGTAAACATTCTCTTGCAATTTTAAGTTTTTGGCATCCGACTCCAGCATTATTCAAAGCGGCGTTTTGTATTTCAAGTAAGCACAATGTGCGCGGACTATTATTCACATGTAAGTTTTATTATGGATCTATATTTTTGACTCATCAACACAAGTGTAAGCCGTTATCCGTACGATATGTGCTACGTGTAAGAGCAGTGTGTGACTGGACGGATGGGGAATACAAAAGTGTCTTTTTTGCTTACAAGTATGTCCGCCCGTTCATCATGTTGAGATAAAGCTCTATAAAGGCTGTCGACGATCGGTTCTCGCATACTTATTAATACGGCTGCTATTCGTATAGGTACAGAATTTTACTTTTGCAGATTTTCTCGAATGTCCTTGTATAGAAGTGTAAATTTTTGTACATTAAATGAATGTGTAAAAGTGAAACATGATTTAATTATGATTAAGTCTAGTCTATAGATTACTCTACGATTAATATTGATAGATTCTTAATTAGTAGTATATAAATATTGTTGTACAATTGTTTGTTTTCCATAAGAGCTATATGCAAGAATACATTACAAGAAATCTTTTAGCGGAGACGTTTGTGTTATTCAAAGGAAGTTGTTAGACCAAGTCTCCGTTTTCAATTTCCGTTTAAGTATAATTGAATCTGCGAACATTATTTTCTCTTCCTCCGAACACATGTAACTCACGTTAGAGAAAAATAAACTTTCGAAACTCGGTATAGGAATACAGGTTGCTTCGCCAGGTATCCTATACGGAATTTTTGAAACTGAACTATTATTTATCCGACTACGGAGAGTTAAGGTACTCGTAATTTCGACCGGTAGGTATAGGGAAAACCCGCCCCCTCTATTCCCTCATAACATCTAAACTACTTATCATATTTGTGTTAACAAATGAAGTATCGTAGGAAGCGTTTCTTTGTCCGCTACTCGTAGGGCTTATGAGTAAAATTGAATTACAAGTGTATGTTAGTTAGATTTCTTAGAATACATAGTATACGGCCAACAAAACTAATTGACTAACATAGCAACAATAGTAAGAGATCTTTAGGAAAAAGTGGCATACGACCATACGACCAAGGCTGTCTTATGAACATCTCTAATGCGCTATCAGCGATGTTAACCGACCAAATCTTGTTTAATTCGATGTTTGTTATGACTTGCTTTGCCTAATATCTTGTACCACAATGGTTTGTGTTGATTGTTATCTATTTTCGTGACTGAAAGATTAATGATACATTGATTGTCAGGGTGGCGTAGCTCGCGATGGAGGTGCGTAGGTGAGGGCGCACGGCGGGCGACGCGCCCAGCTTGCGCCCGCCCATGGCCCCCGCCTTCTTCATCAGGTAAAACATTTATCGCTTTCAAGTGTGACCCTAAATAAAATTTGCACCTACAGTATAATTAAACAAGCTAAAAAAACTTTTACAGTCCCTTTCAAATTATCTTCTATTTTCTATTATGACAAATCAATATAAACAAAGTAATACTGTTTACTTAAGGAATAGGAAAGGAAAGGTTTAGGTTTTTGAGTATCAAATGAAAACGAGAGCCAAGCCGTAAGCGGAAAATATACCTGTTTATAATAATAAGATCTTTAGAAATTCACGTAGATGATAAGTATCAATTAACTTAAATGTGAATTAGCCATAATGCTTAATGTTTCTGTAGGGAAACGTTGCATTAATTAAATAAAAACCACATTTGCATTTTAACAAAATACAAATTTCAATAGTAGAACGATTTATAATTTGAATCAGAAAGTACTTAAAGTTAATATGAATTAACGAATGATAAAAAGAGTCTATCAACGTATCAAGGAATGAACGAGCGTGTTTGTCAGCAAAAATTTTGATTGAGCGTGCTATTTCCCTTATAATGGTCTTTTATATTAAATATTAATATTTTACTTAGTTCATTTTTATTATAAATGTTTATAGGTATACCAGAATAGCGTGATTGGTACTCAAACTATAAGCAAATTTATTACACCTTACTGTCTTATTTTTTGGCATATCGTAAGTGTAATGTGGCGCTTTCAAAGAATAAACTTGAACTGACACAATGGCTATCAAAACCTTTTCATGAATGTGAATGTCAATGGACGAAAATAAAAATGTAGATCGCACAACGCTGCCGTTACACCCATCACGTTGTTTGAATTATAAGAGCTTCCGTTTGAAATATTGTAGTCGTTGCAATAAGTGCATCAAACAGACCATTTTCTCGATGTCATTCGATGTACATATAAATTTAATGCAGTGTTCCAATTCATCGCCGTCCGAGTCGTGGGAATATACGGGTAGATTAATGTATTTTATATTTGATATATAACAGATGCACAGTGAAACATTTGTTACAATGTTGTTGTTATTTAACGAATTAAATATGTTTCTTGAAGAACTCATTTTCTTACAGGATTGATAACATATTAATATTTGCGGGGCGTATTTCATTAAATACTGAACAATATTAAATGGCACACGTATTTATTTTCGTATAAAGTTACTGACTATGGCAAATACGTATCGTCTCCAATAATTGTAATCCTTGTTCCAGAAGAAAATATAATTTTGTGTCCGAAATGTGGTTTTCAATATTTGATATTGGTGTTATTGTGATGTTAACGATAAATTATCGGACGATATGACCTTATTTATTCCTTTGTTCAGGTGGGTGGTGCGCTGGTTGGTGACGGTGGTGGCATCAGGTTTGGTGAGCGCACCGGCACACAGCCAGTTGCTCGCACCGACCCTCGTCCCCTCCTGCCCAACCCAGTGCATCTGCCTATCACAGTCTCAGGTATCACTATCATACCCTGTTTCATATGCACGAGCATCAACTTTCCGAAAATTCTAACAAAGAGTTTACCATACCTTAAGCGTTGTAGAAATTCATTTGGGTTTTCCAATTTTTGGCATCTCAAAATTAGGTTACAAAAAAAAGGTGAAAATTTAAGTACCTATGGTCATACTACATATATATATACTTCGTAAACCAACTGCCAAGCTCTATACAATGTAGAAGGTAACAATAAATTTAAAAGATAGGTCTAATATAAAATGTGTATACCTAAATGTAACGCACTCTACGAGTAGTCAACAATCTGTGATATGTTTTTAGGAAGATTTTTTTAGAAAAAAGTTGTCCCTAAATAATTTAAGTTTAATCATAGCAAGTGGCGCAGGCTGTCCAATTGATTTAACTTATTATATGGAGTTTGAGTTATTATAAGAAATATAGCAAAGCTTCTATCTAACTAATATATGATATGCGGTATTAGTAATTACTAGCATTTAGCTCACGCAAGTCTAGACTTACGAAGGGACTTTGACTTTTCACTTTGAATGTCAATGTTTATTTGATAGTTAAGTGTAAAATTTCATGACATCGATATTCGGAAAATTTAGATCTATAAATTTCGTTTCTGACATGACAAAAGAATAAATCTAATTACCAGTCTAGATTAAAATTTTGTTAAAATTAAAAAAGTCGAAAATGGTTCTATGTATAAATTTCGTAAATATTGTATGGATTTTTTTTAAATTTTTAATAGATCCAGATCTCAAGGAAATTGTAATATACTACCTGCTAGACATATTACACTGCCATGGTACTACCAAGTTATAATGCCAGTTTATGTGGTTACACAAACATAGTTACGAATGTTTGTTGCTACAAAGGGATGACCTATCGTTTCAGTTGATAATTTCTCACTAAAACAACTAAGGATTCGAATAAAGCGTTAATTAATATGAAGATACAAATTTATACATGAATTTTGAATTTTATTGCACTTGTCACAACATTTACATGCCCGTTTACGATTTTAATTATGCGAGTCTATTCAGTTAATGATGCTGTATTTAATTAGCTTCATTGGAGCGGTTCATTAAAAGGACTCGTAAAAATGTATCGGAGATCAAAAACAGATATTTTATAGGGGAAGGTATTTTATAAAATCACGATTATGCGGAAGTTATACGAAATAGATTGTGTTTATTTGGGTTATTTGTTGAGCTTAAGTTTGGAACAATTCAATCAAAATACAGCAATGCGCCTGTGACCGTTTGGGAATATACACGACGAGATTAATTTTATTGACAACACAAACAGACGATATTGCGATGAAATTGTGACAGTTACTGATCGTTTCATAAAAGAACCTGCCTATTTTGCACGTTTTTTTAAATACAAATGATAAAATTACAGAAAATTTACATTTTTGTATCCGAAAAATCTTTGGACATTCAGTGATCATGTTTTAATGTTTCTATATTTCTGCTATTTTTAACAATTTTTAAATAAATACAATAAAGTGATTTAAGACAATCTCGTGATTTATTGACGTACATTTTGCTTACAGGTAGTTTGCAACAGTGCAACGCTACGAGGTGTTCCATCGGCACTTAGTTCTAATGTGATGCAGTTATCACTTTCCCGTGCAGATTTGCGCGTGCTGCGATCTGATGCGTTTGCGCATCTCCGACAGTTGCGACGGTTGTCCCTGGATGCTTGTAATCTAACACGTATTCGGCCCTTTGCCTTCCGTGGACTGCCGCGTCTCAACGAGCTATACATTCAACATACTCCTCTCGCTACCGTGGATGCATTTGCGTTCGCTGCTCTACAAAATATTTCCTCCATTATACTTTCACACAATAGAATTGCTCAGATCGAGGGATATGCATTTGCAGGAACGAATTTCATAAAACTTATATCGCTTAAGAATAATCCTATCAAACGAATATTGGCACACGCATTTTCAGGACTTAACGATGTAACTCAAATAGAGTTACCTTCAGGAATTAGAGCAATTGAGCCGAAAGCATTCGCCGGACTCGAGGGTGTCGGTGTATTAGAGCTTTCGTATATGGATTTACCGGCACTTTTACCCGACACGTTTTTTGGATTAACGCGCGTGGGACGACTTGCGCTCCGAGAGTCTGACTTAGGAATAATTCGAATTGGCGCCTTCGAGGGACTTCGACAAGTTGATATACTGGAGATATGTAATAATAAGATTGATGCCGTCGAGGAGCTAGCCCTTCTACAAAACAACAGTGTACATACCTTTAAGCTTACCGGCAATCATATGTTGGAAACGCCGTTGGCCGTGATACTTGAAGTGGATGACGTTGTGATAAGTGGCAATCATTTGCCATGTGAATGCGGTCGTGATCCTCAAGCGAATCCTTTGGCACTGACCCAGGATTTTGGGGAGGAAAACCTTTGTATATCGCCATTGAAAGTGCGTGGTCGCAGCTTAGCCAGCGCGGCGGGAGCTGCGTGCCGCGGCGAGGGCGGCGGCAGTGCGCGCGCTCGGGCCGCGGCGGGTGCCGGCCGCGCTGGGGGAGCACTGGCGCTGCCACGCCTCGCGCTCGCGATTGCCGCTATAGCTTTTCTTGCCAACAGCTAACCGTACTTGGTGTTCAATTAATTTCTATATGTGTCTGTAAATATTGTAAAATAAGTGGGTATAGAAGCGATATTTTACATTGAATGGGTCCGTCATTCAGTATACATACGTTGGACCATAAATAAAATTTGCCTTTGGAATTAAGTGTTTCATTTAATTCCTATACTTTATTTTATAGTACATTATCCTAAGTAAATCTACGAACAATGCAGACTAACACAATTTCAATATTCGTTATACCCTGATAGGTATTCATTCTCCAACAAATGCCAGTTATTTGAAAAATTATCGTCGGATAAAAATAGCCTTTATCTGTATTTCTAGTCAATTAGCAGACGTCATCAGATAGCGGCTGACTAATGTCTTTCCGTCCCGCGAAACTGTGTTAACCGTGGGAGACTTGAAACTAGCGTTTATTTTCAAGCTTTGCTTATAGCTGTCGAAGCTAGAGATTTTATTTTCATTTTCAAAATGATTAGGCTATTGAAGTTTGGTTAGTGACACCTTATTGAATCGCAAGCGTAGGTAAAATTTATGAGCAGATATAAAGCGTACAAATACATACAGGCAAGTTTTAAAATGAAGTATCTGAAGGTAAGGTAGCGTCAAGCTTACTACGTCAGGTTATTGTGCAAGCTTACTGTGTCATAGGCGAAGTCCCGGCAATACCTCTGGCCAACTGTTATCATGCAAAGTGCGGTAAAACTGATAAGCCATTTCTAGTAGCCTTTACTTTTTCAAAAGGTAATTTAGTCACGAGTTGATAGACAAATGCTGATCAACTTCGTTAAAGTTACGAGCACCAAACCGTTATCGTCTTAATTTTCTGTTAAGGAGAGTGTAATACATAGCAGCACTAAGCAGCACTATGCAGCACCTACCTATAAAATTTCCAAACGCTCAGTGAACAAATGGCTTGAAACATTATTATTTTAAGCACCGTTGTGTGAGTTGCGCAGCGTTTGCTAATAGAGTTACCGGTCCACACAGCGGCACATTCACACATGTTGGAACAGCCCGTCACGCACCACTCATTAGCGCGATATCGATCGCCGCTTCACTCCGCGCTCGCTTGCACTATTTACTCATCTCATTCACAACCATATTTGAATCGAATTCAACCGTCTATTATAAAATCATAACTGAATTGGGACTTCGTTAGTATGTAGGTACTGCCCGTAATGAATCAATGTTTCGATGTCTTTTCTTATGATAGGTATGACAATAACAATACATGTTTTAAAGAGAGGACTTTATATATTTGTAGTATAGTTATCTTGTGCCTATAGTGGTAATAATATTATATACCTATCTTATTCTTTGATTGATCAATCTGACCATGTATATAGTGGCTTTTGACTTTTATATTGCGTATTAGTGAGTAGAGTCATTCATTACACATAGTTTGAGTATAAATGAAAGCATATAAATCCTGCAATATCCTTTAAATATTAAAACGTTAACATATTCTTATAGTCCTTAATTATAGCATTATACTTATACTGTTTCGTGACTAATGTCCTTTACATTAAATTTTATGCACGCGGAATTAAAATAAAGGGTTATTCACTCCATGGGCTCTATTACTTATTTCATCTTATTTTTGTTAGTAATTTTTGTTGTGAATCAAAATAATATCAACGCTCTGAAAAGGAATTTAAATTTTTTGAGTTCTAAAGCACGACACTATGTGATTCGGTTATGTTATAATAATATTTATCATGCGGCGTTAAGAGTTAAAAGCATCGTATTGAAAAATGATAGTCACACACGAGGAAAATTACTGTCCCACAAAAAATAAAACAATAAGGAAAACGTGATGATTTTCCTTTCACTAGATGTACATACATAATATCTCTGTATACGTACTATGAATACCCAAATATAAAAATCGTGCAGTGTCATTGGTGTTTATTGGAAAAGTCCTGTTTATTGGGCGGTACGGTTAGCCGAGGTTCTGAATCGGCCTAATGACCCTAGCCGTCTGCAGCTGACGCTTGATTCGGAATGGTGAATAAGAGGAAATAAGCCTGTCATTTCTATCTTTATTATTTGTGAGACATCGTTGGAAACTGCTCAAACTTGGTGGCCAGCAACAATAAAAACCACAGGTTTCTTATAATATTAAAAAAACTGTTATTGCATAATTTTATAATAAATACAATATCAATATTAAATTTTATTAAAAACAAATTTATTTTTTAGTACGTTTAATGTGAATTGTTAAATCTTCAAATTAATCTAAACGTACATCAAATGGTTACCCACCTTAAACTGAACATTTTCTTAATATCTGTTCATTTACAAATACGTAATATCCAAATGATTCTGTATTACATCACAAATCGTTAGCTGTATGCTGAACATAGGTGAAAAAATTACCAACTGCATTCTTTGTGATTAAAATTAGTTTTAATAATTTCATTATTTTTACAGTTTGATTCTTTCTTTAAATTTGAATTGAGTTATCATTAGACCATAATCTAACCTGATGGAAAGCGAAGATGTGGCCTACAAAACTGTACGACACTGCAGTATAGCAGACGTAGCCATGCAGCGTAGCAGGTGGCCTAGTATGTAGATGCCTATTCACTCTACACAATTAAAATAGTATGTTGTCTCTGTAGATCTGAAGTCTCATTCATAATGTTAATTATTACACACAAATAATGGGTCATTACACTCATTACAATAATTAGCATAGTTAATTACCCACAATTAGTTGAACAAATAGTAACGTATCGATGTTGTGTAACTCGTACATTCACATATGTTAAAATCCAGGCATTGATTACGATTAGCAGCGTTAATTGAGTAAAATAATTAGTGGAAACGAAATGTCGCTGACATCCTCTGCCGAACAAAGGTCTCATATAAAGAAAAGTCCTGAAGTTGCAGTAGGCACGTAATATAGACTGAAGAATGCCTATATAATATTGTTGTTGACGCAAAATAGTACAGGAATAGTCTATGTAGCAGATGGTATCGAGCAGGCATCTCGCGACAAGCTTTTATATTCATTTAATAAATCATGTAAGACACGTACTAAATCGATTGGTATGATTTAATTTAAAGTTTATTTTCTTTTTTTCAGGACAATTAAATAAAAGCTTGTATTTGAAAGGTTTTTTTGCCATTACTTTATTATTTTAATGTGTTTAATAATTTCTAAATTACAACAGTCACAAAATCAAGTGGCTTCTCAATAAACTATTCATTTGTATGAAAGCCTTGTTATTTACCTACAAATGTAATGAGGAAAAAGGACATATAAATTTCATGAAAATTTACATTTAATATCATTACGATGGATGATCAGTATAAGACGGTCTTGTAATTGAAATAAGAATAGAAAATATATGAAGGAACCACTCAGATTGAAGGCCAAGGAATTACGGCAATAATAATAAAAGCTCAATCACAAAGTCCTCAAATATCTCGAAGACTCGTTAATTAAGCCTTGGTTCTTGTATTACTTTATTGATAAGAACGTAATAACTTTCTGATTCGAGGAATTGCTTTTTCGTACAATTCTGCAAACGATTATGTTTCACAGTAGCTATAATTTTAACAATTGATAATTGGAAATGACCTATGTGGCAATGTTTATTTAATTAAGTACTTTTATTTTAAAATTAAAAGGTAAATAAAAGTACCTTCAACAATCTTTAAAGGGGCAACAAATTTCTTCATTCACTTACAATTTTAGAACGTGTTACAACTCGGTTTAATCTCGCTCTTCTCCGATTTCAAATAGCCCCATTCGAATATATGTATTACTTTGGTTATCGTGAAAGTAGCACAATTTAATATGAAGTAAATAATAGAACAAAATATTCAATAAATTTAATTGGCGGGTTGATAAGTACCTAACTCGTCCATGATAGGTTTTATTAATATACATACATTCCGTATATAATAAAGGGTAAATTATAAAATTGATGAAATAAAACCGCTTTTTATTCAGTTTAGATGACAAGTGTATTTTTCAACAGTGCGTCCTAGCCACAGATAAGTTATATTCCACAGACTGTAAAACCATAACCTAGTCTTGTGTAGGGCGACAAATAAAACATATCAACAAAAATGTATACTTACCTAAAATACCCACCGTTTTGATGATATTTTAGGACGGCGGCAAAATACAGTTCTTGGCTTCCTTTTTATATGCTGTGAAAATTTTAGAATCACGTATTTTATACAGAAGTTTGTAATTTGAGCTAACGTTTCACATTTGAAATTAATCCTTGATATTCATTTTCGGTTCACTTAATTTTCTCATTCTTCATCTCATTAATGTCGCTGCGAGGCAAAATAATATGCTTCGTCATGTTATTTCAAACGTTAGGCTGTCAAACGAGAGTATTAAATAAAATTATATTAATTATTTTTGAACCGTCAAACATAACTTGTATCTACGGTCCATCTTAGATAACAACAAAATCAGTTCAGATTTTCTATGGTCAATATATAGAAAAATAATATTAAAATAATTTATTCGAAACTATTTATATGTTAAGTAGCTATTGTGGTCATAGATATTTCCAACCCTCAGTATAGTTTTTAGATACACGTGATATTATTCAGTGAAATTAGAAAGTGAACGTCTTAATTGTAGAAATCATAGAGTATTTTCTAAGACTACATATTAAATAATAATAATAATAACAATTTATTTATTTCAATCAATGAGATCATATTAAATAACTTCATATAAATCAAATATATACGCATATATATTTATATACGCAAACATCAGATTATAAAATTATAGTTATACAATTACATTATCAGACTTCATTCACAGTATTATAATACTTTAGCAAGGCTTACCACATTTCATTTAATGAATATAAAGTATAGAGTAAAGCTTATTAAAGATTCACACCTCGTTGCATGTAAGCGGCTTACATCGGAGGACGTATTAGATTTGTTGTTAAACAGCTTAACGAGATTACACGGTGATTTCATTCCATTAATAATTATATTAATTAAATTACGCTTTTACTCAATTCACTTAAAATTTAAAATATCTAGCATTGTATTGTAATATGTTACTTACAAATTATGATATGTATTAATAAAAATGACAATGACGATGGTCATAATTATTTAGGCAACAAAATAGGTTTCAGCCTTATAGAAAGAAAGCTGTGATATCCTGAAGTGTGAAAAGACATCAGTGAAAATAAACTTAATGAGTTATCGAAATAAATTGGTGAAGATGCTTAAAAATCCTAGAGTATTTCAAAATAAGTGAATACGAGCAAAAGTCAAAGAGAAACATCATATTTCCCAAGTTCAAATTTGACCCAGACACGTTATTTGATAAATCATATAGGTATTTGTATTAATTTTATAAATATCTTTGTCATGCTCCTGTTCGACATAACTTTATACCTACTAGAAAAATGAAAAATATGTGATTTATATCTGAAAACAATGAAGAAGATGTCAATGATTTTTATTACTTCTACAAATAAATATATGCAATATTAACTTGTTTTTCTACAAATAGAATATGGTTAACATTGAAATCATTGGCATCCAGGTAAAACTACGATTCTTTATAGGTACATCCTAATCATAAATCATAAATCATTCCTTTCAAACCCACTAGTATTCATATAAAATGTTAAGTTGAAGTTATGTCATATAAATATTCTCTATAATTCAAAGATCAAATAATAAATAAAAGACAAAATAAACCAGAAGTAAGGAAATAAGACACCACAAGCCCGCCCTATTGTTTAAAATGCGGTCATGACTGATTGATAGCTAATGAGTAAAGTACCGTTAACTATGAAAAATCTTACGAAGCTTTTTTTACAAAGTACTTTCTCTATTATTTTAATACAGCCATATCGTACCTATAAATATACTGATACTAAGATGTTAGTAATACTTAATAACGTAACGTAAACATTATCCATGGTATGTTTACCTGTACTACTGTAGTCCATTTCTAAGAACAAAGAACAATGTAAATTGAGTAAATGTATGTTATATTTACTACTGATAATCAATATTTCCCAATTCACAAGGCCAACATTTCAATCTTGCTAAAATCAACAAGAATTTGCATACAAAAAGCGCTATCTCTTTTGCATAAATCGATTTGCCTATCCCCTTTCAAAAAGCTGGCTTTTTCCTTTCCAACTTCAAAGCTAAGTTTATTTGTAAACAAAGTAGAAATTGCTCTTGGGTATTACCAAATAAAAGTTACAGCGAAGTCGAATATTATTTACGTTTTGTGAATGTTTATCAAGGCTTAGACTTGCTGCTATTGTTTATAAAGGATTAATGATTCTAAATAAAATTAAGTACCTAACTAAAAATTGCAAATAAATCTAAATTTGTGAACCGTTCCCAGGCTTATTTTATTTACTTCTAATTGATATGAATAATGAGTTTGATTCGTTGCACATTTAGTATTATATTATGCTACGACTTTTCACAGAGTTATTTTATGTCGTTAGTATAGGTAGGTAAATAATAATCATATTTTTAATAATGATGTTTCTATTACACTCATGAAATTAAAATTATTAAATCATATTATCCATTAATTTTGACATTTGGTGCTTTCTGCCTATCACGTTAGGGAGCTGGCGTCATGGTATAATACCATAATCCGAAGTTGTTTTCTCTATTAAAAAAACGAATTTGTATATTTTTCCAATCTATACGAACACATTACCAAGTCTAAATAATTTAGATAGTAGGTATGTCACTTCAAATGTTGTTTAAAATAATTACAGAAAAACGATTCTGAATTATATTTCTAATGGTACTTTGCACAAGTCACTTTAAGCTGCAACACACACGGTTTTGAGAGAGCTGATGAGATATATACATCTATCTATAAAATTCTATTAGATTGCAACACCAAATAGCCAATTAATTATTTGGTGTTCTCAGAAATACCTACACCACTGTTTGATAATTTCAGTTTTTGAGAAGAAATGGACAAAAGTTGAAATGAACATAGTATCTTCTATAAATGAATCCAGCTTTCAGGTGTCGTCGGAACAATGCAATTCCGGAACAAATCGCGCCCGGCCTGGATGCACGTCTGTCTCCGTTCTTACACCGACGGGTAACTAATGCTCTGATATTGACCTAAAAATCCGTACTACAGTTCTGTTTTAAAAAAGGTAATCTTCCTTAAGTCAAAATAATATTGCAAAACCAAAACCCAGGACTATGTCTGTAAGTCATCAACTATGGAAGAGCTTTTAAATTAAACACAAAAAAGGAAATATTGAGATATTAATTTTACTTGAATTTTCTCGTTGGCCGTAATTTAACTTAGGTAATAAATTTCAATATTCTTGAGTCAATGCTTGTTAAACGGCTCCTCGCTAAGTATGAGGCAAAGGAGCTTTCTCGGAATAAATGGTCGACGAGCGACGCTTTGAGATAAGCTCCTCGGCAAACTAATCGCAACGGGATGTAACAATATTTAACAATAAATCCTTTACGTCGCTGCAATAATTACACTTGTTATGTAGCATGTAGTGATATTAACATTATTGGATTACATAGGAGTAAATTTTGAGTTTCGTGTATCTAAACAGATAATTTCGGAAATTAATGTTTTTAACAAAGTTATAGATATAGTAGACTTTATAAAGCGTATTAAGGGAATTTATTTCGGAGTTTAAAAAATGTTACTGGAAGATTTTCAGCCTAGTTGATCGGTATTCATTAGTAACAGAACTGCAGGTATGGGATGGTTCGTTTATTAGTTAGCATTTGTATGTTAAGTGCCGTTAGTATTCGTTAGTATCTGGCCCTAATAGAAGTTGGTCACAGATGCGTTGGTCCTCTTGAAGACTGAGATGGTCGCGCGTAGCACAGACCTGGACCGGCATCCAAGCCCTTCAAATTGCAACAGGTGTGACGGTCGTATACGTAGCCTTCCGGGCGAACCCTATACGTAGTATATATTTTCTACCACCTCTCATTTTTCCTAAAATTGAATATATGATAAATAAGTACAAATAATAAATTGATCTAGCACTAAATATTGAAGTATCATTTTTATATCAGGTAACAAGGATAAGGCAGCAATGGCTCTTCAGTGCACTTATCTCCACGCTCTGTTAAATTCCATTAACATTAAGTACTTTCCTCTTTATAAAGAAAAAAAAACCAGTCTATCTATCTCACTATGTACACTATGGACTATATATGTACTTATAGTATATGCAATATGTATTTTCACTTATACTGATATTTGTAAATGGTACTTTTAAGCTTTTCACAATTTTTTAAGTTTAATTATGCGCATCAGGCATTGTACGTATATCAGTATGCATTTATCAGATGAAACGCTTTCCTTTACATGAAGTACCTATAGCCGCTGGTAAAAAAAAACTAGACAGCTAAAGACATAAATGAATGAAAAATGAATAATAATATATTTTAATTTTGAACCATTTGAATCACGAATGGAATACAGACGAGAATGGATGAAAACCTGATCGTACCAACAGCTTTAACCTTTTTGTTGTTTAGCGAACGATTCGCCGCCTCACGGTGCTCTCATTGTTGTATTGTTTCCACTTCATACTGTTATTTGTTTTCTTTTAGGTTTACTTGTAATTGGTTTTCATCTATATTTCTCACGTTTCTTTCTTTGTTATGTATTGAATTTGGCGGTTGATTATAAGGATACACAAATAATTTTTATTCATACAGAAGTTAACCAAACAAATATAATTTCCATTCCTAAAAGGATTAATATATTTATCGTTATTTGTTACTAGCTGTGGCCGCAGCTTCGCCGCGCGGAAAACAATATTTTCCCTTTTTCGCAACATTGTTCATTGCTACTCCACTCCTATTTGTTATAACGTGATGTTATATAGCCTATCCTCAATAAATGGACTATTAAACACAAAAATAATTTTGCAATTCGAACAAATAGTTCCTGTGGTCAGCGCATTCAATCAAACAAACTTTTCAGCTTTATAATATTACTATAGATTTGTTATAGATTATGATTAATTATCATTCGCATCAATGTCTGAAGTGGGTGGTTGATGCATTTTAACGTCGGTATACTCGTTTGTAGGTACCCATATGAACATCTCGTTCGTTTAATGAAAAGAATTCTTGAGTGATGGTGATGGTCTGCATTACCGCACATCATTCTACATTCATTTCTCTTTATGTTGATGAGAAAGGAACCAAATTTCACATAATTATTATAATTTACGTATAATCAAATAAGAACGTTAGCGAACACAAAAGTATACGATTTGAATAAAACAATTCATTGTAAAGTTAAAAAGAATAGTGCATTTTATATTTAATAACTATCACGACATTATTGAAATGTATAAATAATGTAATGTCATTTTTGTGGATTTCTTTAATTGTTTTTTTAACATTAATTTAAAAAGGATGTTGCTACTCGTAACTAAATACATAGGTACAAATCCTGTATGTTGTAATAAAAGTATGTAGCTAATACTAATTACAGCTTTGCTTTAGGTATGTAAATATCTAAAGGAAGGAAATCCTTTGAAGAAGAACGCACATCGGCATATTTTTACTTTATTATTAACATATTTATATTTTATACAAGTAAATGTATCTTTTTTAACACAGTACAAATTCTTATTTATTCAGTTTCATAACAACATCATGATAAGTTTTATTAAAAATCTAATTATTTTCTCTATAACAGTGTTCTATGCTGTCAGTGGTCTATATAAGTATCTCGAAGCTTTAAAAAGTGCTCCGCATCCTAGCTGCTAATGAAAAATACTTATCAAGGTAAGATACTTTAAAAGCTTCGAATTAATTAGATAAGTTTTGCTCTGTAGTGTATTAGCATATCCTCAAGTAATAAAATGTGTCATTTATATTTTTCATTCACAGATATTTAAGTTATAAACGTTATGAACATAAAGAATATTGAAAGGCTGTATAAATGTATAAAAAAGGTTAAAGACCTTTATCATAAATCTGGGGTAGACTGCATAAGGTGCCCTTTGAAACACAAACATAGCTTTACTCTCAAATTGCTGTAATCGTAACTCCTGAAGGGTAGCACTACAATAGCAATTAATTGATAAAACTGGTACATACAAATTTAACTAACATAGGTAGAGATACGAGTAAGATGCGATATAACAACGTGACAGGTTTTTTTATGAAGTATATTTGAAAGAAGAAATTGAAATAAGAGATATTATACTGTATGAAAGCAGGGAGTCGTGCCGCGGGGAAAGATCGCTAACGAGTTTCTGCCTTATGTTTGTGAACTTCGCTTCAGGTCATAGCGAGAATGTTTATTATAAAATAAGAAACGTGTTCCACTAATAAGTGAACAATTTATACAACCTGTTTTAATTTGTCAACCCTAAATATAATTTCTTTTTTTTAATTGAGATAGAGTAGTAAACGAGCAGGCAGCGGTCACAAGTGACCGCTGCTGCCCATGGACATCTGTAACCGACTCCTAATAGGGCTGTTGGGACTGTTAGTATGAATTCAGTTAGTATAGGTTGTAAAATCACCACACTTTTAAAACTAGAATTTAAACTCAAAGTTCTTGTCAACATTTATTGAATTACAATTAACAAGAATAACTTATTTAACTTTGGTTTTCTTATTCCAACTTATATATTTAAATACAATTTCTTTTAAATATTTTTAACTAA
>DWGJ01000677.1:0-26576 GCA_018246895.1 Aspitha aspitha aspitha | reverse complement strand
TTTGTAAGGACAGGGATATTTGGCACTCGCTGCTTTCTGCCTACCCCGCAAGGGACCTGGCGTGACGATATGTATGTTGTTGTTGTTGAAAATGTTTACCACATTTTGTTACAAATATTTTTTGTCTCTGGAAATAAATAAAAAAACATTTGTTATCTGTCTTCAGTTTAATGTTTTAATAATAAATTGTATTGACACAGAAACCATAGTTGACATTTTCGGTAACGTTTATGAATCTAATCATGTTATATATTTTGACACAATATTAAATAATAACACCTTATTCCCACTGTTTATAAATGTTCTGATGTCATTTCAATCCTAATTATTTTAGATCTAGTACTTCATTAATGTCATTTATGTGTGTGTATATTCCCGTAGTCTTACCTATTTGGGTATGTCTTTTGATTTCAGAACTGCTTTTGTAGAAATGGCGAAATTTGTGGCTCTTGTATTAATTTTGTCGGATCTTAGCAGTATCTAAAATAATGTGATGTTTAACTGTTTTATTGTGCCGTTTATAATTATTTTAATGGACATGGTTGTGTTATGTTGATATCTTAAAAATTGTGTAGCCGTGTATTGTTCTACTACAAATAATATCTTGCACAGTTTTAAATTTATAGAATTTTACACGTATGTAATCAATTCTTATGTTCTTACAAATAATTATTTTTAGCTCTAATTTATTTTAGCAACCATATTATTTCCTCTATTTGTTTCGGGACTATCTATCGTTTTCGTCTTATGGTCATTTAAGCCTACTCCATTTATTTTTTCTAATTGAAAATGATTCTAATTCACTTATAGTTATTTTATATCATATTGCATGAAGTTGAATGTAGTTCTTGAATATAATAAATATATGTCTAGTCTATTAGCTTCAATGAATCATAATCATGTAAAATATAAATGACCACATAAGTAAACAAACAAGATTTGTATACTACTTAAGTTTTACATCGATACGTAATACTGTTGCTGTTGTGAATTAGAGTTCAAATTTTTATGTATAAAAGCTATAGAATAGGACATCTTCATTCATATTACTGTCTTGCATGTATCAAGAGTTGGTAGTACACAAGCTAGTAATACCTATAGGTTTCTTTTTTAATGTATTCTCAGGTCTCGAACATATTTCTTTGAATAGAGTAATTAAGGATTATAAAACTGAAATGGATGTTTTTCTATTTAGATCTTCCAATAATGAACAACTGTGGAAGTGGTGTTAGTGGAGGAGGTGGCAATATTGGTTCTGGCGGGGGGCCCTATGACACAAAAATAGCTGGATTGTATGACCTACTGGACACCTTGGGCTCTGGGCATTTTGCCGTTGTGAAACTGGCACGTCATGTCTTCACAGGAGAAAAAGTTGCTGTTAAAGTGATTGATAAGAGCAAATTAGATGAAGTTTCCAAATCACATTTGTTTCAAGAGGTATTATGTTTTTATTGTTATATCATTGCATCTAATGATATAGGAAGGTTGTGAATTTAATTTTTGGTTATTTGTGTTTAAAAGAATATTTACCAAGTGAATACGGCTTCATCATTTCTTTTGAAATGTAATCTAAACAAAATTGGTGGATTATGTGGTTGTTGGTATATGCTGCCCTAATGAACATGTTTTGTATGCACACAAACTTGTACTGGTTTTCTTCTTCAAAATACTTTACAGGACAGTGAAGCTGATAGACTAAAAAAAGGTTGTAATAGCTGCCTTAAAGAATGTCAGTTTGCTTTATGTCATTAGTATTTCTATATGAGAAAATCAATTATTTGCTAATTGGAAAAAATGAAAATTGTATATCTTATTACAATTTGTATTTTTGGATGATTATCACTATTTAAGAGGGCATTGTGACATGTTCATAATCATTTTAATATATGCTCATCATCAGACTTGAAATGTCTACTAGCAATGTTTACAGGCATACCCATTTTCGTATTTCAAAGCTGGGATTAAAAGCTAGCATGTGGATATAGATATTATGTGTTATGTTTCAAGCTGTTGCTGTAGACCACAACTGTTCTGGAATGTTGGCAATTTCAATACCCATCCAACAATGTATTCCGATAATAATAATCTCCAGTTACATTTGTATTTCTGTACTATGAGAAGTTCTGGATTAACCTCCAAACATACCTCTTCCTATATTATGTAATCACCAGGAGACCATCTTACTCAAGACAGTTTGTTACATAGAAATGGTTCAAAAGCTTCCACTCTATTTTAGCCAGCTCACATTAAGTTTGTTCTTGATCAACTAGTTAAATGAAAAAAGTGTTCTGAAAGCAATATAAACAACTGATTATTAATAAATAATATTAAAACAAAATAAGAACAAAGGCAAAATTATTTATAACTAATTAATAAATAATTAATTAATATCCGTGTAGTGGTTGAATTGTAATTCTTTTCTGTTACCTAAATTATTCAGTCAATCCACTGAACACATTACTAAACATTGAACACATTAATAAAACTCAATCACAAAAAACTTTATAATAAATTAGTGATAAGTATTTAAGCCAGATGTTATGTTGGTGGTGTGCATTTCTCTTTTTACTTAATATAATGTGGCTTTATGCCATCATTTCGCTGCTTACATGAATACTCGCACAAATCAAAATTTTGTAAATACCAGTTTATAACACAAATAAATCCAAAATATTACTTATCTCATACTCGGTAAGACTCACATTCATAACGGTAAAATCGGCATAATGGCGCGCAAAAATGTCGTTTTGTGATTGGTCATTTTCGACAATATCGATTTATTTTGTTTCATTTTCAAATGGCTACCGTGTAAAATGTGGATTTTGGATTGTGCGAGTATTCATGAAAAGCAGCGATTTGTTGTAAGAAAGTAATTTATTCATAAGTATGTTTTATTTCATTTTTATATGTTTAGGTGCGATGCATGAAGTTAGTGCAGCATCCTAATGTTGTTAGACTGTATGAAGTGATTGACACACAGACCAAGTTATACTTGATACTTGAATTGGGTGATGGCGGAGACTTGTATGATTACATAATGAGACATGAAACTGGTTTGTCTGAATCTCTTGCTCGGGATTATTTCCGACAAATAGTTCGCGCAATCTCATATTGCCACAGGTAAATTTTAGGAAAAACTACTTAATTTAATGTTTTTAGCAAAATTTTAAATGTTTATTATGTTTTATTACAAAATTTGTATTTTTTTAGGCTACATGTTGTTCACCGAGACTTGAAGCCAGAGAATGTAGTCTTTTTTGAAAAGTTAGGTGTAGTCAAATTGACTGATTTCGGGTTTAGTAATAAGTTTTGTCCGGGACAGAAATTGGAGACCTCATGTGGTTCATTAGCCTATTCTGCTCCAGAGATATTGCTAGGGGATTCATATGATGCACCCGCTGTAGATGTCTGGTCTCTCGGGGTAATACTGTACATGTTAGTTTCTGGACAAGCTCCATTTCAAGAAGCCAATGATAGTGAAACATTGACTATGATTATGGACTGCAAATATACCATACCACCTCATATATCAAATTCATGCAAAAGGTTTGTAATAATTGTAATTAATGAATGTAAAGTATTATAGATATATTGATATAACATGTATAACATTAAACTGATATATTTTATTACCAGACTTATAGGAAGAATGTTAGTAAGAGAACCAGAAAAACGAGCGACACTGTCAGAAATAGCCACAGATCCTTGGGTCACTGCCGGAGAAGGTGTTACAGTTGCGGACTTTGATACACCATTGGTAGCAAAGGAACAGTTATCTGAAGAGGATCGTTCAGCAATTGTACAAAGAATGGTGAATGGTGCCATCGCTACCAAAGAACACATCTTGGAAGCTATAGAAAAAAATGAATATAATCATATTACTGCCACATATTATTTATTAGCAGAACGGAAACTACGGTGCAAAAGGTAAGTATATTTAATTTAACCACAAAATCTGATATAAGAATTCTGTAACTTATTGTTTACATAGCTTTAAAATGTTTAATTATCTTATTAAAGACATAGTGCAGCATTTCCCAAAGTATACGTTGCGACGTACTGGTATGGCGAATGTCGAGTGTAAAGATGTAGTTTCGTGGAACTAAAGAATACACCGTGCTCTCGTATTACAACTGATTTAATTTATATCTACCCCCACAGTATATTATGACATTGAGTGGGCCTGAAAAGTAAGACAACATAATAACTAATGTGCCATTAAATCCACCCATTGTTAACATGAATAATAATATTATCCAGGCCAACAATGCAATGACAAAAGTAAACCATATGCGACCTTGTGGTGGATATTTGTGTAATAAATATTGGGAAGTAATCGTTCTGTTGTATGCAGGCAGGAATCTCGCGCGGGCGCTCGGCGACCGGCGGCGCTGGGTGTAGCGCGCGCCCCTCGCGGCCTGCTGGCGCCGCCGCCCCCTGTGGCGCCGCGCACTCCGCAAGACGTGCCGCCGGTACGTATTATTACACTATCGACTATCACGTGTGAGCATTTGTTATTTCTCATTCTTTAGTTTTCTTTCTTATGCCTTTTACTTGTATCTAAAAATCTATTTATGGGAATTTGTATGTGAATTACATTCGCAGAAAGTCAATTTTTCTGTAAGGAAACTAATTATTCTGAGCAACCGTAGGTTTAATCTAATAAAAAACTACAATTAAGGCATTAAGAAAAAGACACACATTAAGAGAAACACATTAAGAAGTTTTTATGATGTTAACAAATAGAGAACATGTTAAAGTGCAGCTGTTTCGTTATTTGAATAATGTTTTTTTCGCAAGGTAACGTAAGCAAGATGTTGTGGTTTTTATATTTTATTAAACTACGCAAACATTGCAGAGATCGCGTAAGTGCAGCATTGTGCGCGAGGAAGAGGACGACGAGGAAGCGGGCGTGGCGAGTGCAGCCGCGCGACACGGCGACGCGCGCCGCGGCTCGCGCTCCGAGGGCCGCTTGCGGCTCGCGCGCCCCGCCCGCCCCGCGGCGCTCGCGGACAACCTCACCAAGGTACCGCCACTGCGACTTCACATTCACGCTCTCCGGACAATGGAAGCAAACATTTACATTGAACCGACGTGCTTCATATTATATTTTTACTATTAGTTCACCTTCATTGTTATTGTATTTCTATTACATGATATACTTATATTATATATAAAAATCCCGTGTCACGATGTTCGTTTGCGCTAATCTCCGAAACCACAACCAATTTCAATGACGTTTTGTAGATATCTATTGTTTGATCTAACTTAAAAGATAGGATGTTTTTTATTTCAAAATCAATGTTTTCTTTATAGGACAACGCTTAGCCGGACTCACAAGGTGGTACGGGATTTTGACATATATATTATATATGATTTGACATATACATATAACCACGGCAACGCGTGGTCGGGTCTACTAGTATCATATATAAATAAATATTACTTGGATGTCGCTTCTATATTAGGTCAATCTCGACGATGAAGTGGTCGCAGTACTCCCTTTGGAGGCTGGCGCCGAATATGGTGGTGCGGCTGGCGGAGCTGCGCCCGCGGTGCCCCGCGCACCTCCCCCGGCTCCACCTCCTGCGCGCCGTCAGCGCCTCGACTGTCGCCGCCGTCGTCCGCGCGCCGGTTCCTGTTCATCTTCCGATCTGTCCGATGACGACTCTGAGAAAAAAAAGCGCGCCGCCGAGCACAGCGATGCACCCGGAGAACGCGCGCGCAGAGACTCACACGACGATTCCAGCGACAGTCAGGAGCGCGGTGGAGCGGCGGGTGCGCGCGGCGGCGTACGTGGCAGCGGCCGGGCGACCGGCGGAGGGGCGGGGCCCGCGGCGAGCGGCGCGGGCGCTGCGGGGGGAGCGGGCAGTGCGGCCGGAGACGCGCGGGGCGGGGGAACGGGAGCGGGCGCGAGTGGCGGGCGGCGGCGACGCGCGGCTCGTAAGGAGAGCCGTTTGCGCGAGTCACGTTCTCTGAACCGTATAGCGGAGGTGGAGGAAGCGGCGGCAGCGCGCTGGGCGGGCGGCGGGCTGGTGGCGCTTTGCGGCCGCCCGCTTCTGCGGCTGCTGGCTGCTGCGCGGCCCGCGCCGTCCGCGCGACGTCTGCACGGGCTATGTTAACGCTCGGATGTATGTATGCCTCGAGCATTCCTTGTGCTCCTTGACGGAGTTTTGAAGCGAAATAATTATTTTCTGAAGCCAAGTAATGTGATGTGTCCGTAACTCGTAGACAGCCCTTGTGCGGTGTACATTAGTTGGAAGATCGTAGCGGCGATGACCAGACGGGGTATGTCTGTCGCATTTTTACTATGTTGGTTTGCCTGAGGATGCATATGCTATTCGTAGCCCCAAGTTTCGACGTATTATCAGGTTGTCGAAGTATTATAACTATCGCCCCGTATATCGCCAAATTATTAATAGCGTTAGTGTTTTAGATATACGTATTTGTAATTTTAATTTAATTCTAAATTTACGCCATACTTTAAAATCCTGATTCTGCCTACATAATATTTTGACTACTGATTTGTCCCTAGTATGAGGTGATTCGCAGATGTTCAACTTCAAAAACCAATAATCGCATTTGAAATGTAAATATTTTAGGTCAACAGGGTTTCTACAGTTCAGTTTATAACTGTACCTACATAACATTTTATTTCATATATTCAATTCATATACAAATTCAAAGAAAAAATCGTAATAATGTTTAGTAACAAGAACTGAGATTTTTAAATAAGTGGAAAAAAGATTCATACCGTAGATCGGTCTCTATATGAATATGCTAATACACTAGTGTCAGTATTACAATGTTTGGAACACACTGAGTCTACTTGACACAACCTATTTAAGGTGATTGTTCTTCTATGTAATCGAACAAGTATATGATGTACCTGGTCTTAATGTACTAGCTAGAAAAAGCGAACGGAACAGTCAAGAAAAGTATATTAATATTTGTGATAATATGAAAATTACTCTGTTTTATGAATAAACATAACCCCTTTCAAGTGTTTTTAAAAAATGCATGTGAGCCAGGTATCAAACCAACTACAAATACACATAATAAGGACACAATCTCTCGAACTTATACCATAATTTGCTATGAAAGTACACCCCAAAATGTAACTAGCATACTAAAGTGAGCATTTTTTTTATTACTCCACTGCTTGACCGTGTCTCCTCATTATGAGACGGATTCATTTAGGCTGGATATTTTTTTTAATTTATATTTATACCTAAAGCTAGGATATAAAGACGAACTGACTGCTTGCTGGCATTCTCTGCCAGTCAAGACAGCGTTATGGCGAGAACATCGTTCATACTTACTATATATACTCTAAAGCAAAATATTATCTATCTATACATATGATAAAACTGTAGAAGAGTTCAATTCTGTCCATTGTACGAGTAAGAAGACAAATCAAAAAATCATTTTAAAATTTTTGTCTGTCGGTCTGTTGTCCGGCTTTCGAGCAAAAAGTACTAGATGGATTTTAATGAACCTTTTTTTGTTATATAGCTATTAGTCCTCGGCAACATGTAGGCTATAATTTATTTTGAAGTTCTGAATATCAGATTGAAATTTTTGTGCGGCACGAAGTTAGCCGGAAGCTAAGTAATATATAACATAAATATTTTATTAAAAGAGCACCAGAAGGGCACGTAAGAAAAGAAAATTCTATTTATTTGATATATTTATAGAGATATTATTTGATATATTTATTTATATATATTTATTTATAGCACCCAGAGGTTACAAAAGGCAAAGGGCAAAAAATATTATGTAGCAAGATTTTAAAAAGATGAAAAAATAAGTTTGCATATTTGGATCTCACAACAAAACAAAATTCTAATGTGTATTACTTCCTTACGCAAATAACAATTTTTTTCAAAATTCACAAGCGTTCAGTATTGAGGTTATACAATGCCCAATACAGCAATGTCGACGTTCCCGCGCACAAGCACTTCTAAATAATAGAAATAGAAAAACAGACAGAGACAGGGCAAGTCTGTGAATAGTTTTAATTTGTAGTGTACCTAATACTCCTTTAGAGATTAAAACAATTAATTAAAAAGTTCTCGAATGGGCGACGCACAGCGCCGAGCCGCGGATACAGGCAAAGAGAATATCTCGACAGTATGTTGTTCTTTTCCTTTGTTTTTTTGCTCTATTTCATAACTGAACTATTGGAGGAGACATAATTATTATCCTGTTAAACTAATATCTTCTCGAAGTCTATTGTTACGTATGTAAAATTTTTTTTACATATTGTATTCAAATGAAAAAATACGTTTCCGCGAATCAACTATGTTTTAAAGTGTTTGTTATAATTATGTGCAATAAAGAGTTGTTCGTTTTCTTGTTTCTCGGGTATGCCCCCGTATGTTAATTTAATAGATTTCAAAATCTTGTAACTGTAAAATGAAATGTTCGTTCGAGATATTGTATCTTTAACCATGAAATTTATGCATTTTTAGTTTCCGATTACCGACTCACGAAAGCTATCTAAGAAGTATGACGGCGCTTTTGTTTATTGTTAAAAACAGAAGATTAGTGGAATCTTATATCTCTTATATTTGTCTAGCTGTACTCGCAGCTTCGCCTGCGTGGAAATAAATATTTTCCTGTTTTTGCAACATTTGTCATAGCGTGATGTTATATAGCCTATAGCCTTTCTCAATAAAATATTTCACAGAAAAATAATTTCTCAATTCGACTCGGTAGTTCCTGAGATTAGTGCGTTCAACCAAACAAACTCTTCAGCTTTATAATATTAGTATAGATGTAATATTCCACCGAGCCCCGTTCGTTTTTTCTATCCAATATGCGACAAACTATTGTACAACTTTTATTCGAGATAATTAAAGAGTCTAGGAGCTTTTACGTGAATTGATTTTAAGATCAGATTAACTAGAAAATAGCTTATACCTTTCAATATTGCCTTATCATTCTAGGAAATGCTTAATAACTAAGTGACTAAATGTGTGCAATGTATATCCTTAATGCTGTGGTAATTTAGCACAAATGATTCGAGTGTAGAACTAGAATGTAAATGTTCCTGAACTCGCATCGCGTTTCCGGATCCCCCCCTCACATCGATTATGTATGATGGCAATAAGTTTAGTAGGAATTAAGAATTTTTAATGTATATCTTAAATGTTTGTTTGTTTAAATGTGATCTTTTCTGATGCAATAGTAACCGCAAATATTTTAATCATATTAATTAATTTCTCAATGATTCATCATTGAATTCATTATTTATGTAATGCATGTTTTAAAATGTGTAACATCGAGGGCTACAGGATTCTCTGATAACCCTAACACAAAAGGAAATAATACTATTTTATCGTAGTATGTAATGAAATGTTTTGTATTTATCAGCTGTAGTTCTTCAAGACGCGGTGGCTCGGGGCGCGACCAAGTCGCTGGCCAAGTTTGGGAATTGTCCGCGATCGACCTATTGTCGATGTAATAAATTAATTATGTATCGGTTCTTCATTATAAATTTGCTTTAATTGCTCTAATGACATCAAGCTTTGTTTATTTCATTTGAAACGACATAAAATTCAAAATTTATTGGTCAATGTATTTCACAAGTGTATTATATTTTAATTGCAAGTTAATAGGTATCCCATTGTACACTTTTACAAAAACTGCTATTTCACGTAGTCTATGTGCAAGTTTTTGTCCCTTTCGATGTCTTCTATTTTTATATGATAAAATAGAATGTTACTTTGTCTGTCCATTAGTACGCTTATAATTCGTAAATTATTGATTCTATTTTGATGTCGTGTTTTACATTAATTGAATTTTCTAGATAAATTAGCATTTATTTTCAAAGGAAATTTAATTTTAACGTTTGTAAGCCATTGTTGCCGGCCGGTGTCTACAACGTGTAGACTCGTGGAACATCAGTTTGCCTTTTAAATAAAAATGATATCTTTTATCGCCCGGCCACGGGGCGCTCGCTGACGCTGAGGCCTTGCTCACGGTGCACGTCAATAATCGCCTCACGACTATCAAGAAACATTAGAAATGTACTAATCGTGGCACGCATAGCGGCAACCATTGTTTTATTAGGTAGACGCTTCATCGTTCGTATCGCGCGAAGATTCGTCGCAGCGAATGGCCCGTGGCCGGACGGTTCAATACAATTCTTACCGTATTTATTAATTTAGGCTTTAGAGTGGGCCGTATGCAGTAATATTACACTTGAAGCAAATGCAAGTCTTTAGTTAGTCATTGAATGTATTTTACACACTTAAATTTCATTGAATTATTCAAAAATCTATCGTCCCCTATTTATACAATTGTTGATTTGTTGCTTAGAAGTGCAATACTGTTCCGGCCGCGACGTTTTAACTCGTTACTCAGTAATGTAGAAATTATTTTTTAATTTGTAATAAAAATACGCAATTAAACGATTCGTTGTTGATCATGTTAAATGTTGTGAATTGAAAATTTATGTATATAATTATTTAAATCGTTGTAAATAAATAGTTTATCTTAAATTTTACATAAACTTTTAAGTTTTTAGTTACATGTACATCGTGTGGAATGAATTTGACCATGAATCTGTTTCAATGATTTAATTCTCAATAAAATAACTAGACCAAAGACTAGAAACTTGTTTGTTGTGACATTCACGTACAAAGTGGTCGACTATTGTCGATCGAAAGTTGTTGGTTTAATTAATTAATTCTTTGATTTAACAACCCACTGAAGTCTACCTGTTTCTTCTGGAAGTTGAGGAAAGCCTGAAGCTTGCCTTGCCTCTACTTGCCTCTATGATATGGATAATGAATAGTATTACTGTGGCAGGACATATGTACATACTTGTAGATAGCATTCCATTTTAATCTTTAATAATTCAAATTAGTAAAGGTATCTGGATTTTATCAATTGTAGATGTCAATGATCTAAACTGTAATCGACAATTATCTTTATTCAATCCTTTTTACGTTGCAATCCTGGGCATCTGTCTCTTTCACGGTTGCAACAGGACTAAAGAAACTATGCTGAATTACTATGAATGTAAGGTTTTTAATAGAGGCGGAATTATCAGTTAGCTTATCTATAATATGCAGTTTTTCGCATTAGGAGGTTATGTTGGTGAAATAATGTCATACATTACTCAAAATTCACACTCTCTTAGAGCTAAATAATGGCTAATAGTACAGAGTGTGGCATATTCATAAAATAGATGATTCGTATGCCTGTTTGTCAGCTTAAAAGATAAAAAAATAAAGATACTGTTTTATTATTATTTACTAGTGGACCTGACCATGCGTTGCCATGGTTATATTATGTTAAATTAAATCATAAATGTCAAAATCCCGTACAATGACGTTTCTCGAGTGTTGTCCTATAAGAAAACATTGATTTTGTGACAAAAAAATGAGATTATCAATTGAGATAAAAAACATCATTCTTTTAAATTGGACCAAACAATAGATATTCACAAAATTTCATTGAAATCAGTTTTGTGGTTTCGGAGATTAGCGAAAACTAACATCGTGACATGGGATTTTTATATATATAAGAGATGAGATAACAGATAATATATAAATTATTCCATACTTTCAGACGAGATCTTTTCCTTGACTCTAGTAGGACTTATATACTATTCTAGCTGTTACCCACAGCTTCCCCCTCGAGGTCGAAAGTATTTAATTTGTTCACACGTCATGCCTTTATTGCAGTCGTAACGCCATCTATAGGTTATTTTGATTAAAAGGTGTAGGGCTTTTTTGATAAAAATTGGGCATGTCTCTCCAGCCCTTAACTATTTCCGTACTAAAACGCACATCGATCGGTTGCTCCATTCTTACGGCAAACACATCGACAAACAAACACACTTTCTCATTTATAACATTGAAAAAATTTTCAAGAAAACAGATAATGATAAACTTATGAAAAATTCACTGTACTTAAAAAACTGACATAATTATAATAATGCTGAACTGAAAATGATTTATGTCACTGCTGGACCTATATCTCACTAGAATTGGTGAAAGCCATCATCAAAAACCTGTTTCAATCTATTCAGTATGTGAAGTGTGTTGTAATTAAATAGATCAAGTATATTAACACACATCAGGGTATCATTTAAGATTCTTAATAAAAACATGGCAATTGGACAGTATTATTTGATTTATTTACCTTTGCTAGTTATACATTGGTAAAAATATTAATGCTATGAAACAATTTGACTTAGCATTCGGTTTGTAACAATGAATTCACGCAAAGATTAAAATTGGATCTACAGTAATATTTTTACATTGAAAAGCTTTCTGGCCAATTGGTTGTCAATTGACAACTGCATTATATGCATTCTTTCAACCATATTAATATTTTAATGCAAAGCCTTATAACGAACCGGTAGTACTTTATCTTATGTGCCTAAGAAATAAACATTTCCTAAAATATGGTACACTTGATCATGGGTACTAAAAAAAGATGCACTTTAACAGAAAATTGGAAACACGAACTTATATAAATATGTATTTTGAATGAGGTTTTAAATGTGGTACTGATGCATAGGTTCAGCTGCAATACAAATAATATGTATGTTAATTAAACCTATGCCTCTACTTTAAAATCTCATTAGATTTTAAAAGTAAAATATAAGCTGTCCAGAAATAAAAGCCCTAAACATGATAACAACAAATACCAGTAAACTAGACTTAATCATATAAAAGCAAATTTGGAAGTTTGAAAGTCCATAATAAGTTAAGAAATGTGATAAATAAATGGTGTAACTTTCTAAGTAGATAATGAAGAGCCATTCAAAAGTGTTCCTTAAATGTAATAATATATTTACCCAATCTACTATACAATTAAGTATGCTTGGAAAATAATTTTTACCAAATGTGGAACAATAAATGCATTTAAAACTCAAGATATATGCTAAAAAAAATATTATATAATCGCTTAGACATCATAATGTAATCATCATATTACTAAATTTCAATAGAGGGGACAAATGAGTGTAGGTGGTAATGAGCATTGAAATATAAAGTAGATTGGGTTGCTGAGACATGATTTAGTGATAAAAAAAATTAGAAGGTGCTTCCCTCTGGTGGCTGCGAGAGCTTCATGTTCTCCTTGAGAGTCATGAGACGTCTTAATTCTTGCAGCACTGTCTTGATGGTATAGTCTCGTTGCCATCTGGCCAGAATAGGAACTTGTCTATTATCCACCTACAAAGGTCAAAATGTTATAAATCTCTTAATCATTATTTGTGCAAGGTTTAAGAGCAAGCATAAAGATCTTTCTTGATTTATATGGATATAGCAAGGAGCAGGTATTGATCAGCTACTACTGATTGGTATTGACATTTATTGCTCATTGTATAGTTTCATGAATATTTGGAATATCATTATGCCCTTAAACATCATTGTGTATAAAAAATGTAGTTATGCTCAAGCTGACTAGATTATGTTGCTAAGATAAAAAATTCAAGGACAGTTAACGCTGTATGTGACTAGATAGTTACAATGAATATTGTATCTTGAAATAATGAACCTGTGATTTATTCCTATGCTATACTTCTCTTTTTACACTATGAAGTTGTAATAAATAGGCCTGTTTAGAATCATGCTGTTTTTCCTTGAAACATTCACAGATACATCATGATTAGTCTTGCAAGAATCCTCAATTTTTTATAATAATTCATGTGTACTATGTACATGAGGAATTAGATCAATATTGGTAAGTTTCATGTGGAAGGCAGACATAATAAAAATCTATGGTATTTTTAAAGTAATGTTAATAAATTTGTTAAAACTTACAAGTCCTGTCTGACTATTCACACAGTTCATATTGATTCTAGAAATAAATCGAGCAGTTGGTGGCTCATCTGGATATCTAGTGCCACACTCAATTTTAAGAGAGTACATTCTATTTTCATAAGGAGTCTGTAAAATAAGAAAGTTTGGAAATTTATTTAAACATGACATTTACAATATGAATAAACTAATATCATAAACATATACTTTATTTTATAGACATCTTTTCATTTGTATTTTGCTCTTTTTTATCTTTAATCATTACATGAATATTACACGTCGAGAAAAAAAATAAGGCAAAAAATCTGAAAAGAATAAATTGATGTTACCCTTGGGGGTCCAATTATCATCCCAGTCCAATGAGTCAAAGTCATATCATCATCGCTTTCGAGACCCCACGAGATAGTCCCATCGCCCACACCCTTCTGACCTTGCTCAAGCTCTTCTAGAAGACGAAAGTTTCTTGGTACAACTGTTCAACCAAAAACAATAATCATTAGCTAGTAATCAATATAAAATTCATGTATGAATTCAATTTTAATATTATAATGACGACAAAAGAATATTAGTCTAATGTGATCGATGACTAGAAAATTAAAAACTTACCAACGCCTGATGACGGATTCGCCATGATCACAATTTCACCGGCGCTCACCTCACTACCTACCGAAAAAGAAGAGTTTATTGAGATGTTTATTGAACAGTCTTCATAAATTACGTTATGAAATAAATCTTATATTAAGAGCTTAGTACTTAAGTATATGTTATGATGAAATAAATTCCCATTTAATCTAAAATATTTTTTCTGAAACTACTCAATGGAGCAGGTTAATAATTTTTTATGCTGACTTTGACAAATGTCATTGCATCCATATTTATTCAGTCTAGTGTCTATGGAAATCGACATTTTTTAAGTGCCGATCTTTAAAAATAATGCCCTACTATTACAATGGTATGTAAGAAATCGCAATGTATAAATCAGTATGTGGCTTTATACTGTTTGGGACGTAACTTAATATCGTGTAGTTATAATACATGAATTGCGTTATGGGTTGTTTTAACGGTACATTATTTTAAAATAAAGATATATATGTCTGAAAGAAATATTCTTGATGGCAGATTGATCGATTTGATGTACGATGTTTTTGTTTCTTATTACGAGAATCTTTGTTCAGTAATTAGAATCTTTGTACTTTAATGTACAAAAATAAATTGGAGTCATAATTACATATTTGGTTAAAATATTCAGTTTAATAACAGATATGGACATTGCATTATGTACATACATATAAACTGTCAATATTGTCTGTAGGGTTGTGCTGCATAGACAAATCTATGTCGCATACTGTGTGCTGTGTGTAGTCTAGTCTATGGTTGGAACCACCGCGTACGAATTTATTGTCGTTTCCCTTTTTCCGTGCTGTTCTGTGCATATCACATTTTATTTGATATATGCATATGTGTAAATAGATTCCAAAAGATTGATAATAAATTTAACTAAGTTATTGGTGTCCTTAGTAATATTTGAAACATGCTCAATTTCACTTCATAATATCTTAATTTATGTGATACTGCGATTTTGGAGGTAAAATGCCCGCTTCCATTTGTGACCCAGTATCAAACGCATTGCGTTTATCTCTTACGGCAGAAGAAACTCAAAGTTCAGCATTATTAGACAGTAGATTATATTCTTCTTCTAAAAATGGTCTGTTATCTAAGATTGAATTTGAGGAATCTGGTGATTATCAAAGTAATGTTCTCGATGGACTGAAATCTAAATACGTGGTTATTCGACCTAAAAAACCAGTGCTAGATGCTAAAATACTTAAAAAAGATGTAAATAGTTGCAGTACTTCACCTGGTAAGTATTTCCACTTACTAATATTACTTTTACTTGACTCTACATATTGAAATTTCCCATATGCAACTTTTAGAAGAGGTTATATTTTTGACGATGTAAATATTTACCTCATTGCGCTTGTTATTAGCGATAACTCGTTATAAAATAATAATTGAATGAGTTCTTTCTGATGACTATAAACGATCATTTGAATGCATATTTTAAAATTTTTGGTTAAATATATGTATCAAAATTATTGCATATAGTTTACTCTGAATTTAATTCTGATATTTGGGGTAATGAATACAAGTATTTTTTTTCTGTAATCATTTAGTGGATGTAGGCTGTGTATATCACAGATTGCAGTCATTTTGTATAATTACGTACAAGACAATTGATTTACTGAGCTGCTCCTACATTAGGCAGTGTACCTATCTAACATTCATATCAGGTGAAAGTAATGAACTGATGAAACAAAAAAGTTATTGAAACCCACTGTTGATAATGGTCCCCCCCATAACAACAAGGCCTATAGTATACTCTGTGCTTCTGCAACATTGTTTGGTGAAGATACTAGCTACTGGCCAAAATATCTGTTAAATGTAAACAAACAAATGTTACTGGTATTAACTAACAAACATAAGTATGCTACAAAAAATACTTATTTGTTTTGTATTTGAAATTGAAATTGATTAAGGAAATAAACATTGTGTATGAAATATTAATTAGAAACAACTAGTTTTTCCTTCTTATATTTCAAATAGGAATTGAAATAATTTTCTATTAAATTTATAGTTACATAAAATTTCTTTAAACATGTGTTTCATGAGTGAAAAACTCAATATAAGTTATTTACATTTCAGAAATATCAAAAAATGGTGAAGAAGGCTTACCTAAGGCAAAGAGGGTGTTTTTTCCCATTGAGAAAGTACAGTTGGGGTGGCAAGGTATGTGTGTGTGGGCTGCCGGTGCTGGCATGCAAAATGTTGCCAACACATGTTACTTAAACTCAATTTTGCAAGCTCTCTTCCATGCGCCGGCTTTTGCCAATTGGCTTATGTCACAAGCCAATCATGCAGAGAAATGTAACCAACAAGGTAAATATTTATTGTTTGTTTGTAAGTAAGCACTGACCATTTTAAATATCAATGTGAAAAACTATTAATATTCAGTGTGTTATGATTTTGGTCTTTAAATGTTTGTGTGCTGTCAAAATGAATATTCTAGTAATATATTATTATTTTATTGAAAATGTCCCATAAATTTTATTGTGACAACATTACTTATGAAAATTGTCTTCACAGTTTTGTTGTATAATTTACAGAGGCATGTGTGATCTGTGGAATGTGTGCAACATTAACAGCTACACAAAAGAGTGGCGGTGCTCCTATTAAACCTTGGCAAGTGTACTCTAAGTTACGTTTAATATGTAGACATTTAACTCCAGGAAGGCAAGAAGATGCACATGAGTTTTTAAGGTAAGGATAATAATATGTTGTCAGTAGTAATGTTCATTCTTATTTTAAGTCAATAAATAAGTTTTGCCGAATTATTTCATAAAGTGATATAATAATTTAGTGAAAGTAATATTTGTTGTATTTAATCACAGATACTTAGTGGAGGCCATGGAAAAGTGTTATTTATCAAGATTCATTAATGCAGATAAGTTGGACCAATACAGCAAGGAAACTACACCATTAAATCAAATATTAGGTGGCTACTTGCGCTCTACGGTGCGATGTCTAGCATGTCATCATTTGTCAACCACTTACCAGCATTTCCAAGTACATAAACCATTATTTACATTTACTTGACATATATTATATGGTAACTTTCGTGTACCTATGTAGGAATTGTTAAATTGCATTTATTTCTGTATTTAATTAGGAATGTATGCAATGTATAGTTGTTGTATATATTACTAGGATAATGATTTTTGTGTTAGTTTTTAATAGCACCTGCAACAGACCTGCACCTACAGGTAGATTGAAGGGTTAGTGGGTGGTCTGAGGTAATGGCAATGCTGTAGCTAAGGTGAAGTAATTGTTGTTGGACTAATTTGCATCTCTGTCTGAAAAGTGTATATGCCACTATGTTTACATTAGAGGTTACTGCCTCAGCCATCAAAGGCAACCAATATGAGTGACCAAAAACTTGAATAGCATGGATACTGATTAACAGTAACTGCACATATACTAATGTATACATTAGACTAATATTACTAACAATCCCACATTGCTGTTACCAAGGAATACTAAGCAGCATATTTTAGTTGTTTGGTATTTACTATATTATAATATTTAGTATTTATGTTATAGTATTTAGGTTTAAGAAATGTAATAGCATTAGTAATTGATCCAATTCACACTAACAGTCCCATTCCTACCGTACTATTAGAGCACCGGTTCCCAACCAGTGGTCCTTGGACTGTATTAGAGGATGGTTGGTGATATGGCTGGCAATGATCACTTGTGATCATTATAAATAAATTCATTGATTTCAGGATTTGTTATTGGATATAAGAAAACATTCTACTTTAGATGAAGCATTAGATTCCTTTTTCTCACGTGAACGACTGGAGGATCTTGGATATAAATGTGAATCATGTAACAAGAAGGTGAGTGTCTACTTAAAACTAATTTTAAGTAATGAAAGTATGCTAATGTTCTGTTTTGTTCTATTGATTAATTTACTGTACTGACTATATATATATATATGTCGGCGTCATTCGTTATTATTCTCGCTTAATTATTGTGGGCGTCAGGACGGATGAAACCAAGAAACAGACTAAGTACACTTTTTTAAGTAACTGACATTAAATAATAACAACGGAATGACTGAGACACTGAATCACTTTAGAATAACCGAGGCACGTAATAATAACGACGAGATGATCTTCGCGATAATAATGATTCAATGAACTTCACAGTAATACTGATTCCCGACAACTACGAGAGCACGGCTTTTTAGTGTCCGTCTCTTACCTGAGTTCTAATCACGCTGTTGTTAATGTTCTTATCAATGTAAAGACTGTACTCATGACCACGGATGCGGATATATATATATATATATATATATATAGACATAATGTTAGTATAATGTTAGTTTTCAATAATCTCCGAAACTACTGAACCGATTTCAATGAAATTTTGTAGATGTCTATAGTTTGGTTCAACTTAAAAGATAGGATATTTTTTATCTATTGAGATAAAAAAATTGGATTATCAATTGTGATAATAAATTTTGTTTATTGCAAAACCAATGTTTTCTTATAGGACAACACTTAGTTGGACATCATTGTATGGGATTTTGACACATTTGACATATTATATGATTTAACATAATTATCCCCACGACAACTACTATAATTTCCAGATTTTTTTTAGGAAGACCACATGAGAGTTATAGAAACGTTTTATTAGTTAGGGAATTGTATATTTTATTTGTGAACTATAATACTGATGCAATTGGTAACTTTCCTCAGAACACAAATATAAATTATAATTATTACAATTGATTATATTATTAATTTTTATAAACGATTATATATCAATTATTACAAGTATTATGTACGTGTAGCTGGGGACTAAAATATCGTTACTGTATCTCCTGCTTGTTGTAATATTGAAATAACGCTTGCGGGGCTGTGGGCAACTGTAGTGGGTACTTACATTGTCCAACCGGCGACCCCAAAAACGACGACGCAGTGTGTCCATACACTATTGTAGACACAGGAAGGAGGAAAATGAATCTGTATATACATCCCGATGTCCTCCAACAGCGCAGAGGGAAGCGCCGAGAGGACAAACTCCACATAACCTGCTGTCAAAAAAATTATTAGAGTTTTAAAAAAAAATAATTTAACTGTGTGTACCATTCTGAAAATATGAAATATTCTTTCAACATTTATATGGTTATTTTCAGTATTTAGATTATTGTTACTGTGTTTTGCATATTTTATGACTATAAAGAGACTTTTTTTTTGTTTTTTACAGGTATCTGCAACAAAACAATTCTTTATTGAAAGAGCACCTATGGTGCTCTGTATTGCCTTAAAAAGGTTTTCTTTGGCGGGTGGAAAGTTGTCTAAACATGTACAGTTTAGAAAAAAAATATCCCTCAACAAATACATGTATAATAAAAATTGCCATCAACCATTAGTGAGTATATTTATAGTTATATTAATTTCATAAATTTCTATTTTACAACATTAAATATTATCATGATAGAATGTGAAATTTGAATATGTACAATAACTTGGTGTACTGGTTGATCACTTAACTTTCATTTTCAGTCTTATAAATTGGTGAGTTTAGTGACACACTTAGGTCCATCACAAAATTGTGGACATTATACAGCCATAGGACAAGCTCCGAATGGTTATTATTATCAATTTGACGATAGTTGTGTGCGGCAACTTCCTCTATCAGCTGTTCTTGGTACAAATGCATATATTATGTTCTTTGAAAAAGATAACAATTTTGATGAATTAAATGGTATAGCTGCCACTACATCAAGTTCAGTTTTTAGTCAACAGCTTTCTGACAATATCCTTAACAGAGAAAAAAGTCCACTCAAGCTTACATTCTATAGAAATGACGACCGAAAAAACATTCATTCTAATAGTACTTCTCTGGAGGCAGTTAAATCTGAAGTTCAACCTTTAATATTGAATAAGACATTAACAAAAACTGTGGAATCCATCAATTCAGTTTCTGAGCCCTGGGTAGTAAAACAGAACGGAGAGGTTGAAAAGGTCAGTCAGACACCAAAAATTCTCAATGGTTTGGAGAAAGTTACTTACAAAGTTGAAGAAGACAAAAGAATAAGCTTTATTATTAAAAATAAAAGTGATGATAGTCTTAACAAGCCTAAATTGACTAAAAGTGATTCAGAACTCCGAATTTTAAATAATGGCGGAAAAAATCCTGAGAAATCCTCATTGTTAAACCGGACAGTAAAACTAGCGAAATCACCCTTGGAAAAGTTGGAAGAGCAGATGACTAAGAGTGATGGGTCCAATCATTCACAAAAGAATGGAAATGCAACATCAAGGCTGGTACCTTACGATTCAGAGTCTAGTGGCGATGAACGCAGCGACAAAATCAATGAGAGCAAGGCAACACAGGACGATACCGGAGACACGCTTCGTAAACCAAAGCCCAGCCGTTGTGAGTCTCCACAGGGTCTCGTCGTTACCACTAAGTGCATGCATCACGTATGGACGGTCTCAAAGGAAAAAAGTGGGCCGCTTTTAAGTCCCAGCTTGAATGGAGTGACTAACACAAAGTGAGTTCAAGATTATAAATATTTTCTACAGGTGTAACCAAAGTGCATTACTTTGGGGTTTGTTAGTGTTCTTTTGGAAAAGAAGAAGTACTTCTACTAGTTCTACTTTTTGTGTCAATCACAAAGGCCATAGTGGGATTTTGACAATAACTTTTCATTTATTAATGTATAGTCACCAACAGTCAATTTAATATCAATACATATGTTGATTTTCTAATACTAACCCAAACACTAATACATTAAAATATACACTTTTGTATGGTTATAGAGTTGAAGAGAAAGAGGAACATGGTCAAAGTGAACAGAGCCCGAATACAAGCGTTAGCAGCATGTCCCCATTGAGTGAGCACGGCACTGCTGGGGATAGCGTGCTAGTGGCAGCGGCCGCGGTGAGCGGGGCCAGCGGCGCAAGTTCGACGACGGGAGCGGACGGCACCGCGGCAGGCGCGGCGCTGACGGCCGCGGGCCCCAGCGCGGCGCCGACTGCGGCGGCGGGCGCGACGGCGGGCGCACCTGCAAGTGCGCCTGCGAGCGCGACAGGGGGCGTGGCCGTAGCAGTGGCGCGCCACTTGCAGACCGCGTCACATCGCGGCTACGGCGCGCCCGTCACCTCGTGGGCCGGCACGCACAGTGCACTCGCCAGACAGGTATCTATAACCCGGTCTAAGCCATTTTCTCACCAAATAATAGTCCTTTTTAACAGCATTTTATTGCCTTAACAAAATTGTTCGAGATGATAAGACCGAAAGACTCGACAGGTTTCTTCTGTGACCATTGTTAACTAGGTTTTTTTGTCCATATATTTATGAACCCATTATTTTTTTGTTGTTACTTTTCATAGTAAATAGTTTACAAATATCTTTTCTATTAATATTTGATAAAGGACCTATATGTAATGAATGCATTTTTATAATTGCAGGTATTTGATGAGAGGCGTGAGGAGCGTAAGCGTGCTTTAGATGCTACGGATGAAATGGATCGTGGCCGCACTAAAAAGATTAAAAAATTTCACCATTACTACAGGTTCAATAACAATAGGAATGGTTACAATCCTTTTCAGGTAACTAATTTTTAAATTATAAAAGACTGTTTTATAAAATCTGTATTGTCTCTAAATCTATATTGTTTCCTAATAAACATTCATTTGTTTAAAATCTAAATCACCAACACTTCATGGACTGCTTTCAAATTTTGACACAACTTTGCATTTGAATTGGTACATGTCTCTGTACGAGTATAAGTCTCATATACCTGTGCTAGCTATAAACTGGTCTTTCTCGCATACCTATGACAGGTACTTTTTTTTAAAAACAATGCCAATTTGTTTGATTAAAAAGTATTACCAAATAACAGCAATAATTAGTAATTAAAAAATTAATTCTTTACAAAATAATTATCTTCATGATGTAGAGACTGTGAAAACTGCAAGTGGATAGCAAATCTATATGTATATGTAAAATAATAGGAAAGTATTGCATTGACTTGATTGAGCCAGAGATCAAAGCACAGCCAAAACCACTATATATTGAAAATTTGATGATAGGTTCGTTGTATAGCTTATATGAGCTCTAAAAAAGAATTTTGAGACTTCCACCCATGTGGAGTAAAATAGGGCTAGAAAGAATGTATAATAATTTGTTGGTTTGGACATTAGTCTACTTTTAATTTTAGATTTACCATCTGGGTTAATATAAAAAAAATGTGTTTTTTTGGAAACTTGATTGCTTGATTATGTTGGGGTTACTTTTTTCTGTCTATTTTTTCGATTCCACATGATTGTAGTCGCGCAGCTATCTGGGATGTATTTCTTGTTTATATTGGAATATCCCATGTTCTCTGCCAATAACGAGTTTAAATAAAAATATAGACAGAAAGATTTGTACAGAAATGTTGATTCATAAAAGTTACTATATCAATTTAACGAGGTATACGCTGTACAGGAATCCATATACTACACACAAGATTTTTTTTGTAGGAGAAACAAAACAAGCCACACTGGCGAGGAAACTTCAAGTGCAGAGGAGAGCGTCGCCCGCCGCACCACTTCAACAGACACCACAACAAGTACAAGCGTTTTAACAGGTATTGGCACTATCTTGCATAAATCTTGGCCCTCATTGTCCAAAGATAATTTATAGATACAAATCACTAATATAGCTTGTCAAACACAGAGTATTTATTTTATAAAATATATTTATTGTCACAAAATAACATAGAAATACATCCAACAAGTGAACATACAACATGTTGGCAAGAGGAATTGGCTCAGCTTCACCTGCCAAGGGATTAGATCCCATGCAGAGCTGTTTTTCAGCCAAACCCTTGTCCTTAAGATGGTAGGTGGGACTAGTGGGACTACTATGCTTTGGCTCACCAGTTGTTGCCAGTTGTACGAGGTTTGAAATAAAGCTTGTCCTGACATATGAGAAATCTCTTGTGAAAGATAAATGATTCACGTCATTGTCTTTGGCTGTAGCTGTTTGGGTTTATTTGTCTAAATATAATTCCAGGTATACTAATGGCCATCACTTTCCCCGGCACCACTGACGTCGGCCTGTCTGTGGATGTGTATTAATGTATATAGTGGAATGGACTTAATTTAGTTTAATTTTACATTTAAGCTGTAACTATTATAGTTAAAGATAATTTGCTATGGACAGTTAGTTGTGTAATTCCGCTGCCGTCATACAGTCCAAGTTTATATGTGTAATACGAAAATTGAATGTAAAGATAAATATTTACTGCCACTGAAAGCCTTTATAGCATGTAAATTATAGTAAATGCTGTGAGGCCTCAATTCTATGAATTAAGACGCAACTTATTTTAGTCATAGACTGATAAGAATGTTACTTGTAATTATCTAGCTATACAAATATTTGGCTTCAGTAGATATAAATTAAAACCTGAGTTAGGTATTGCAATAATTAAATATTAGATTTGTGTTGCTGATGCGAACTAAGTATATTATGGTTTAACGAGAATTTTTAAACAATTTCAGTAGGTAGATGCTTTACGATTGTTATAAAAAACTTGGTGGTAAGGTTTACTATAATAAATCATTTGTAGTAAATTTTGCGTTAGCATTCATAAAACCGCAATATATTTATATATACACTCATACACATATAGTCTTAGATATTTGAAGCTTTTCGTATTAAATTTACTATTGTAACTAAAACCAATATGTTTGATAGCTAAGTCAAAGTTGTAATTTGTATTTACTTATATTACTTGTATTTATAAAAGTACATAGCAGTATCAAATTATTGTTTGCCTCAAATTATTCCTTTACCGTCTAAAGTTTTCTTCATACATCAAATGCTCAGTTCTCAAATTAGGAAATAAAATACATACAATATATAGTTTTAATATAAACAGTCTATTGTAAATTAAATGTATTACACATTTAACGAATGCTCATTTACTAGGATTGTTTAGTTCAATAATACTGTTACTATCAATAGATTTGGAAGTAACATTACCTGTATGGTCGTAGTAATAATTTAAAATAAATAAATACATATTGTTTACAGAGTCCTCTTTAACCTATTCATCACCTTTGGAATTTTAGAATAATGAGGCTCCTATAAGCATATAACGGGCCTGTTGTATATTTGTATACGTGTAAACATTACAATATGTTAGTCTTTCCAGTTAGGGAACGACATAAATATTGTAATCATTCATGTTATTTGTTTCCAGTTGGGGATCTGAAATGAGCTAGTGACTAACGGAAAAGAGTAGACTAATTGTACATAATTATATTAAGTTAAATTTTAGATGTTTGTTTACGGAACAACTAGTGAGATGGGGTTTAATTTGTGAGTTTATCTTCCTTTTTTTTTCGCGTAAATTGAGTTCTCATTGTATTTGAATCGGCTATAACAATGATAATAACATTTTAGGATATTTCACATGCACACATCTGAACCCAAACTAGGCAGAGCTTGTGGCATGGTAACTAGAGAGCCAAAATACTTTGTATGTAAATTTTTAAATACATAGTTTGTATAGATCGTTTTAGGTACCTTCAGAGAGAACAATTATTCGTTAATTTACATCATTCTTCAGAATTCTATTGGCATAAAATATAATTATGTTTTAAAGTATTACTTTGTAGTTTGTACTCTATTGCTGTCAGGTCAGCTAGTTTGGTTAATACTTATCATTATATGGTCATATACAGATAATGAAAGTTAAGTTGTGTCAGCTGTTCCCATTGGTTCGTGACATTTTATTGTTTCACGTCAATCGCTTTGTCGTTTACACACATCAAAAAACACGTGTAAACGACAAGACTATATTTTTATCGTGGCTACGATAGATTTGCCGTCACGATTTAGTCGTAAGACTGCGTGCTAGCCATTCCCACTTGTCATGACAATTTGTCGTCACTGCAAAAAATGTTACAAACGATAGTAAATCGTGTCGTTCTATATGTGAACACCTCCATTTAAACATATAAGCCACGATACTTAAAACTAAACGATTATCTGCCGTTACGACACAGTGAGATCGCGCCCTTAAGCCTTTTTTGAAGTTCTCAGAGGATAAAATGAAACCAATATAGTGTTTGTAACTTTTCCTACATTTACAAAACCAATAAATTATGATTCTGAGATATTTTGCCTACATCTATTGACTTTGTTTTAATTTTCATAAATTGGGAAATACAAAACATGATTCTTTCTCCTTTTTAATATACCTTGAGATGGACAAATGTTTGTTACTACAAAAAACCCAAAAAAAAAAATTTTTCGACATAATAATTTGTCTTCATCATATAATAAATTTGTAGCAGAAATTAGAAATAATGTATATTTATATGAATCTTCAGTGAAATGGAAATTCGCTAAATGTTTGTGATAGATTTGTTTCCTGTTTATAACTTATTTTATTGTTACTGAACAGTTCTTCATTTTCTAGCCAGTATGTAAAGATTTCTTTATTAAACTTGAATCATCGCCAATATCAGCAGAATTTTGTTTTGTGTAGTACAGATCAACAGCCTAATCGAAATGACATAAATACACTAACAATATCCTAAATTGACCATTGTTAAATAATGTGGGATATTCGTGTTATAATTATCCATTTGAAGAAAAAAAGTTTCGACTATCACAATGCATTTTCATTATAACTTGTCAAATTAGAGACTAGGTACTGGACTGTTCTAGAGTCGTAGCAAGATACAATACACCAGGATTTGTGCGCCTTTGCTTGCTCTGTGTTCTTCCGAAAATTTCATAATGTCTCGCATAGTTGCTCATGTATTCTTCCATCATATCAACAATATTTTAATACCTCTAAAATACAAAAAATAACCAGATTAGTTCTTTAAAATACTTAATTACGTGCATCATTCCAGTCTGTCTCTCGATTTTTTTGCTGTTTCAATATTCACTATATCTATAGGTACTTGTTATAATTATGATTCATATAGATATCACTCTGAAATACGTCGATAACATAATAGGTCTTTACCTATGAAATTGACGTTCTGCCGTACTAGCCATTTCAAATTAAAATATTTTTTTTTTGGCTGGTAATTCTAAAATCAAATTAATTTTATTTTAAAAATATGTAATTCTTTTTTCTAAAATCGTCATTTGTTTAATAGTTAGTGTTTTGTTTTTAACGCATTCGAAGCTTTTTCGTCA
>DWGJ01000676.1:0-26585 GCA_018246895.1 Aspitha aspitha aspitha | reverse complement strand
TGTTCGAGCTCTTGATGGTACTATTTCATTTCGCCGTCTGATTATAGTTCTTTAATAAACCATTGTATTATATCAATTTATAATGGAATGGATCAATTATAAGAAAAATAATAAGCTCTTTTATAAACTAGACGATGCTGTTTTATAAGCCTTTTTATAATGAAAACTTAAAAAAATTTCATTACGCTCATACAGTCGTTCATATACATTATCTTGTTATGTACAAATTCATATATGTACTTACATACTAGACAGACTTTCAAATTTAGAAATAGCTTCAGATGTTAATCTATGTGTAATAACATTGGGATCATTGAATGTAAAATCTCACTTTTGCTTTTAAATGACTGCTTCTGAGCTAACATTTATTCATATACAACAGAACAAGAACAGAACAATTCGGTCTCTTTAACTGAACTAAAGAAAAGGAAAGTTCGTCTTATTTCACCCGATCTCATTTCAATTTCGCTAATAAAATTGTTGAATTCCTGTCCTTTTTAATAGATTGAATCTTACTTACCGCCACTTGAGATATTAATTAAATGGTGATATACTAAAACAGTTTAAATGTCATCGCTTCTGAGTAGTCGCGCGTCGAGTGACTGTAAAGGGCTCCTCAATAAGAATTTGAATATGAATCGACGTTAATGTTATGCGGCGTTAGAAGATCAATGTATTATTGTGACAGCTTAACGACTTTTTAATGTTATATAAATTTATGGCGATGTATAGTAATGCAAATGAATATACGTTGGATTTCATTTCCAACTACTTTATTGCACTGATTTTCTCTGACATTTAAAACGTAAACGTAAGAGTTCCTTAGGATGTAGGCAACGCATTGGCGATGCCTCTAAAATTGCATATATACTCGTAAGTATTAACAGGCGACGGTGACCACTTATGATTAACTGCCTTTTGTCTACAAAAATTTACTAGTAAAATTTAAGATTGCATTTTTTTGTATTTGTAAACGCTTAATATAATATCAATTGCTTATCATCTAGTTAGAAGACACTAGGCAGGTAATTTCTACTTATTAATCTTTTAAACTGGAAGATAAGTTTTATATTTTGACATGTAAAATATTATGGTCACATTTTTATGCCATAAATGTATTGTGTTGTAGCGTTGTGAGAAAAATACTATGACTGACCCGGTCGAGGACCTTGGTAATATCTGAATTCACTGCCTAGCAAATTACAAGGGCACCAGCTGACTAACTTAGACGGAAGTGTCTGTAGCTTTTGATCAATTGGCTATCCTCCAGATAAATAAGTAGTTGTGACTTTCGCAGTGTCATGAATCGTTTTGTAAGTTTACATGAGATTGGGTGATATTATTCAATGTCAATTTCTATAGTAGGTATTAGGGGCACCGGATAGCAATGTACATAAATATTTAACACACAAATTCTTAACGAGCTTTTAGTTTTAATCAGTGATATTATCGGTTTTGTAATTAGGAATACTTTGCTACCGTATGGTACGGTACCGTGATTGGCTTATGAAATAAAGTAGGGATATAAAAATAAATAATCGTAAGAATTTTCAAAATATATTGTCTCGCAATTAATGTTGTAGGGATCTCAATAAATGGAAATCTGAAGTGGTTGAGGCAGTTTTGTGTGTTACGCATTTTGTTGTTAGAGACTTTTGTGTCTTACAGCCTTGATTTAAACGTTTTAGGACTTGAAGATCCATATCTTATAGGAAGTTTTATAGCTGTCAGTCAAAAACTAGATATACGATTATAGTTTTTGCTCCAAGTTGTAGAAATTTTTAAGCGTATTTTTAAGAGTTACATTTTATAGAATAAACAAATGATATTATTTGGTAATATATGAAGCCTTTTTCATGCCTATAATACTTCTATGTATTACATTTGGGATTGGCTAGGTAAATATGAACCTGCGCCAAGAGCTTGTTACGTATGCACGTCAGGAAATGAGCAAATGCCGGTAAAATTTTGTATACAAACTTATGAAAACTTTCACACAGAACGACATAAAATAAATAAGTTTATGAAATATGAGATGGCAAAACTTAATTGTAATGCGAACAATACAACTGTGCATTTTTTCGTAACGGATCGTTAACGGCCAGTACCTAAATAAATTATGAAATAATTAAATTGTCAGTTATTAGTCGATACTGTTTAAAAGTAAAGAAAAATGAATAAATAAACAATTAAAATTTATTTTAACTCTCCAACTTTGAATTTAAAGATTTTTATTTATTGGTGCCATTTGTCAAGAGTATTTATTGACCGTAAATGAATGAATGATTATAAAAATTTCAATGACAGTAGCAGAACCCCAGTGGCTGATCAATCTTTTGTTTCTACTTACAACTGTGGGAAATAGGTGCCCGCGGTGTATGGATAATGCCATTAGATTGTGATTTGAACGAATAATTTATCGACGTTGAAGTATTTTCGGTCCAAAAAAAAATCAACAGGAACAGCTGACATTTTGAATCCCAATCAGTCATTCGTTAAGGTTGCGAATTTGCATTAATTCAGCGGCGATTTGACACAGTTAAATTACAGCGCGAATATGAGTGCTAACTACATTGATATTATGCAAATGCGTCCGTTCACAGCGCTTTGCTGATACGATTGACTTGTATTTGCACAAGTCATTTGTTGTAACAGAAAATTTGAAAGTATTTATTATACGCACAAATTGTAAGGTCGCCTCTGAATAAGAAAGGGGTCCCTTGTTGAGTTCCTGTACAACGTTTACTATATATAGTACTTTCGACGTTTGCCATATGTTTTACGTAACTACGCAGTGCGTTTGCACGCACTAAACATCTGGGTCGTCTCAATTATCACATCAAAATTATCTTCTTTGTGTACTATGTGGGATATCTTTGAATACATGGACCTAGGTATTAATAGTATGTATTTTATTGTATTTGTGATATGGAAAACGTAAAGCAATATAGACATTGAATAATATGTATATTAGCATTAGACCACAAAGCGCAAATAATCCCATTGGTCATAGAGCACATTAATCGAGAATTTGTAACTAGTATATATTTGGAAATAAATAGATGTTGCATTACTGATAGTACCTAGGTACTATATTATATATTAGGAATACTATTATTAATTATTACTATATACGTATATGTAATTCATATAGGTATACAACATTAAGCACTGGACCAACGGATCAGTTAAGTACGGTTACTCCACAAATATGTAATTTGAATAGGTACCTGTATAATTGTTGTTGCAGTCTGTGTTGGACGAGGAGTGTTTTTTGAAATATCATAATATGCAATGGGCACATGTTATGAAGGAGAACATACCCTACTTACATATATAATTATTATGTTATCATTTAAGGTGTTCGCATAAAAACTCTGTGATAGTTTGCATTTTAAATTTAAATCTTCCCTGCTGTATTTTCTTATAGAATAAAATATATTTATTGTATTACTTTCATTTGCTAGAAGTTGAAGAAAAAGTAAAAGCGCATAATAGCTATAACCACGATAATTTATTTCTATAAAAAATATTTAGTAGCAATTAAAATTTTAATAATGGTCACATTTTCCTTTCATTTTATTTATTTTTAACAAATTTTACTATCCACAGGTTTAAATAATAATATGTTAATTAAAAATTTAGCTATTATCAAGTTTCAGCTATAGGACAGAAGGACACAGGAAGCCCAGAGGTCTACAGCCATCGTAATCTATAACGGCACTTAATCCAAAAGATAATAAAGAATACAAAACTTATTTTCTGATTGAATGTTTTGTGATATATGTACATAGGTACCTACTTTTCATTGCTTGAAACGTCTTATTCCCATAACAAAATGTCAAAATTCTAGATGATGTCTCAAATCCAGCGGAAACAGTTAAATGAAGTAGATAATAGTAGTGATAAATATTTACAAATAAAATTTATGAAAGAATTTATTTAAGAATTATGAAATTATAAAATTAAATTTAATCACTAAAAATATTCAATCATTTTCACACGTACGATTAGCGAAGCGGTCGGGTAACTAATAAAGTAAATGACTATAATGTCCCTCTTAAAATATGTGATGCGAATATAAACAGACACTTCAACATGCAATTGAACGCATCGAGAGTGAAAATTGTAACATATCACATCACATGCTGTCACATGTAATTCGTGTCACATTTAATATGTAATCTGTGCATAGTGCAATGGTAGCGAGCAATGACATCAGCGCACGTATCACACGAGGTGGCAATTTCTAATCAATAGAAAACTACATATGTATGCCACATCAGAATGTTGAGAACGAAAGTGTTGACGGATCTAGATGGAGTAAGTACGCGATCTACGTACGAATAAGTTGAATCCCGCTACTTCGTCGACATTGCGGAGTTACTTTATTTGTACTTATTTTTACCGGATCAACACAACGCAATGGATGTTATAAACATACATACTTTTGTGCTTGCGAACCTTATTTACGAGCTTGAGCGTCGTATAAAAATTGTTACTTAAGGATAACAATCGGGATCGAGTTTAAGGTTCGCTCAACATGCGTGCCGAAGATTGATTCGTTTCTGCTTTTGCACGTTTAATAATCACATATTGCTAACAGTATTGATGAAAGTAGTCGTTTCTGGGCCATATTGGGTTTCAATTGAAACGTAATCATATATTTATAGATGTTAGGTATCCACTTTTCAATGTACATAACTAAGTATAAAGGCCCAAAGTAAACAAAGTAAAGGTCGACCGTCTGTTGGTCGCCAGGCTGGCTCGCTCGCAAGCGGCAACGACCGAGCATCGTGTACCTACAGGTAGGTAAGTTGATTAACGACGGCCTTTGAGCTCCAACGAATACTCGACGCATACGGAACAACCTAGGTTCATAGGACATCTAATCTGCATACTGTGTCAGAATATCACGTCACCTGCAGCCGCTTGAAATGGATAAGTGCTTTGAAATTCAAATATATTTTTTTTTCGACTGTACAGATAGATTATGTCTCAATAATATTTATGAAGGAAAACTAGCTCTGCGACTGTGACTCGATTTCATTATAAAACAATCATATGTAAGCTTTATTAATGTGCGTTAAGAAAGTATCTCATAAAAATCACCTCATAGTAAAATTAAATAAGGGATCCAATATTAATGTGTATTACTTTTATCTACACCCAGAGAAACGGGCGAGTACAATAAACTACGCGAGAACCTTATTCAATAAGCGTTAATGTATGTGCGGAAAAGGCAATAACAAAAAAGAACAGGTTTCATTGTGTACATTGTACTCATAAATATCTATCTATGGATAGTAACGGTAGCGCGTGACGTAATTATTGCTGGCCAGCAGTTCTATCCCGGTTCGGTGGTTTCGCTACTTATCTTTTTTCGAACTGTACATACGCATAAATTTAATTTTTAATAGGATACCGTGTAATTTTAGCACCAAAAAAATTAAGGTATGTTTCTCTTGTATTTTTGAAATTGTTCAATACCACTAATGTCATTATCATTATTATTAATACTTTGATGTGCTTATCCAACTTTATAGAATCTTAAAATAATGGGATTGAAAAATGACTCTAAATTGTGACACCGGAACAATTTGCTTAACATGTTTCTCTACTATAATCATAGATACTATTAAAATATGACGTGTGAAATGTGTAGTTTCACGTGCGCTTTACGTGACCTATGCCTTTACAACCCGTAGCATAACAAGTACGTATATATTATAATACAATATTATTGCACTATTTATGTGCGATTTGGGCCTTTGCAACTGGTAGACATATAGTTTCAAATGGTCTTATATGTTGATACATAACAAGCATACCAGCACGTAGTAGGTACCTACCGATTTGTTTACTGTAAAAAATTTGTACCTAACTGAAGTCGTCAAAGTACCTACTTTGTAAAAATTGTTTTGTAAAAAAATATCTATATAGCAGTACTACATGTCATTTGGCTATTATTGTAACATTTACCTATGCTTCAAACGCAGATAATGCACGACTAATCGCCTATGATGCACTTAGCATGAGCGCATTGGAGAAGTCCGGTATGTGTTAACGCTATGACAAATTCACAGACCTTCGGTACTCTTCAAAGGCTTTATTTGCTTCTCTAGTAGCATATTTAAGTGAGTGATCTTTAGGTAGATTACTGTTTGGTCTGTCACGTGCCAATGCGGCTATTGCAACGTCATTTAAATAATTTATGCTATGACACAATCGCGGAACGATTTTTCTTTCTTTTTTCGTGAAATGTGCCGTTGAATTAGACATTCAATCCGCTATAATAAGAATTCAAAAGCGTTATACTATAATAAAATGTCTCATGTTATTAATCGTGTTAATATTAAATACCTTGGCTGCTAATATGATCATGTATGTACATATATATCTGTGTAATATAATACATTTGTTAAAGTCATGTATTTAAGGCATTGTGTGACATAACGTATTTATCTTTGTAAGGGTTTGTATACCTATTCATTAATGGATTATAAAAGTTGTTTCTCAGGAGTTTTGTAAAGGTTTCTTTCTTTCTCGTAGAAATGGCGCGTTATTAAACATAAGATTTCATCATCATTTGCTGGAAAAAGATAAGAGAATATTAAGTATGTATGAGGATAAGAATGTACAAATATTGAACTTGGTACTAAATCTCTGGTTTTGTAGTTTCACTGCTATCATCTGAAAGCCAAGGCGAGAGGATTTTAGCTTTTAAGGTCACAGTCTAACAGCGCTGGTCAAGTTCGAAATAATAGTCTTCATACAATATAGAGATCATTATGCAGAGTTTATAAGGTATGTAGGTTTCCTCAGGATGGATGTTAAAGTTAGAAATGCGAGCACGCAACCCTAGTCTCCACTTCCCAAAATAGAAATCAGTAGGTTTTCAGATATGTGTAGTTTAGTTTCATCAGTGACGGGTGCTGAGACACGAAGTATTTTAGATCATATTTAAAACAGACATTGTGTCAGTGTCATTGCACTGAAATTGGACCTTGTTTTTAACAAACGCTTTTAGCACGATCCAACAATTGCTTTGAACGAACTAAATAACCATTTGCATAATAAAGCACAGCGTAATAAAAACCATTAAAAGTTTTATATTAGTCTAATAACGGTACATTTATATGCAGTTTTGATCCTACATATTTTTATAACCACTTACTAGAATAATAGTATTTAGTGTCTGTAAAAATATTTTTATGGCCGTTTCTAATATGCAACTGAATACGGTATTTGTATTAATGAGGCTATAAAAATACAACAGATTTAATTATGTATATAATGACAGTTCACGTTTCCTTATATTATTATAAATATTTCTGTATTTTGTTTCTAACAGACACCACAATAGGTATCATATCGGATAGCATAGGTATCATATCATATAGGAAGCAGCTATCCGATTTTTAGAATATCCCCCATGAATTTATTGTAGCAATAACTCACAGTGAAAACTTTATTTAATAATTACAATTACTCGTATATAATGAAAATAATAATTTTAGAATCATTCCATTTTACCCGAACTAATAAAGAAGGAATTTTATAGGATTTAGGTTATAAGAGCCTTACTTCAGTGAGCAGTGTCGCGTATTTTGCTAAACTTTGCTCCCATTCTGGAAATATCTGCCCTTAACGATGTTCATGTCACAAAGTAAAAACATACCCGCCGAGTAAAATTTAAGAAATATAATAAGTCCCTAAGTACAATTATTTTCGGTTGCCAATGCAATTAAAATAACAATAGGCAGCTATGGCTTAATGGCTGTTTCATAAAAGCGCCAATTCGGGCAATAGACAAAATTTAACGTAATCCGTCGACTACTTGAACAAAGAATCATTTTACGGCTATCGTGACTGCGATTGTGAAAAATAGATTTTAATCCGGATACCTATGTCACGATAATCGGCGTTGTGAAATGGAAAATTAATTGATAGTTAGCAATAATATGGATGTTCCTAATCCTTTATCTCACATACATCTCTAACTGATTAATAAACAAAGAAAGTTCCAGAATGGCTAAACATTTTCTAATGAACTTCAGACTCCTAAATTGCTTGCAACTTTCGTATCATACAATTAAAAACTTATATTCTAACATGCAAATAAGGAGGGTTATCATGTAAAAATTGAAAAGCTTGAAGCTCAAATTATAAAAGTTAAAAAGTTTAATAAAAACCTAAGGATATCTTAATCTGGACTGTTCATGATCTTTATCATTGTATCTATTCATTGCTCTATTCCTCATAAAAAAAGTTCGCTATGGAAATGACATGGTTCTGTTTTCTATAATTGTATGCTTTGTGTACCTACGTATACAATATACACGTGTAGCGGTGCGCATGATGTTGGCTGCATTTACTTGTGTTGTTAGCACAGTACCGTTAGTCTGTACACACAGTAACACCTAAGCGTTAAACAATTGCTCGTGCTTTTAACGCTCCAATGAATAAAATTAAATAAATATTAATTAAATCTACAACCGGTGCTACGCGTAACCCAGAACAAACTCATATACTCGTACTCGTTCACATAACTGAAATTCTCGTAGCCCTGATGCGTTTGCGGATTGCAAGCGACAGAAGTGTTTCAGTTAAATGTAGGAAAATTACGAAGATAATAGTCAACGATCATCCAACTTAAACTCTGTAATCTAAGCTATATAATATTCATTACACACGTTTATGCTCTTTACATAATAGGTATATAATAATAATGATACGTATTAAATCACTATTTCATGTCCGTTACCAGTGTTTCTTCCTAGTTACAGTAACGATATTAGTAAATATCCATCATTGCTATTTACCTGCAGATTATTGCATATAATGATTATACTAAGCATTTGAATACTACATATATTGATTGTCGGATGGTAATAACAATAATAAGTTAATGTTTATGTAATCAATTATACGATGACCTAAAAGTGACGGCTGTCAGTAAATTCAGAATTCAAATTGATTTCTTAGAAATTTCATAAGGAACTTTTGTGTTATACTTATGTATAATTAATTTCCTAAAGACTGATTTAAATTACTACTATGATGGTGAAGGTAACTGATTAGTTTTAGCCACTACTCGCGTTGGTTTGGTATTGTGTACTTCGACTGGCAAAACATATTGAACCGCGCTCTTTCAATGGAAGTTATATGAAAATGTATATCTCTATTATAAATTTTTATCATTGCAAAGTTCGAATAAATAAAGCCCGATAGCTGGGCAGTTCATAACTACGTGCATTTATGGTATATTAGTATGCAGTACGCTTTTAAAAAATTAGGCATTGCAGGCACGTTGACGACTTGAATGACATACACACATTTATGTCTTAGCCGCTGAATGACAGATATACATATATGTCGTTAGTTATTGGGCCAAATATTGTCCATACACAACATGCATAGATATAAAAATGTTAAATATTCTCATGAGAAAAATCTGGATTTTTTGAATGGCATTAATAAAGTGGCATATCATTAAGTAGGAGCTATTTTTGTTATGATAAGAAATTGGTAAACGAATGTCTCATTTCATATCTTCTTCATTGATTGAACACAAGGCCACCGAAAATATAATTGCAGATGAATCTTGGTAATAAAATTATAACAATATATTCGTGAACTACTTACATTGTGTAATATTTTTAGGAACTAGGAGCGAAATACGGCTGCTTAGCTATTTTTTCGTACATAATACATAGTACTTTGTACATAAATATAAAAATGTACATACTTACATTATAAACATTATATGTATATAAGGTTTATATCATTGGTCACAAAATAAATACAGTTAAAACGTATTTATCACTTAGAAAATTACATACAATTTAATACATAGAAAGCTAGCTAAGCTTTCGATTGTTCATTAGCATCTCGGTATTAGATTTTCCCAACCCAATGTAGCCAGCCCACCGTATATTTTGTAACCTTTTCAAATGCGTAGCGACAGTGATCGTGAATTTATTTAACAAGCGCGAATCATTTTCAACCTTATTGAACGCTGTCCTTGGGCTAATTGTAACAGGAAACTTTACGATTGCTTATCGCCGAGAATTTACAATAGGACAACAGTAAATAACGCTGACTATTGCCATGTTCTTATCACTGATACAATAAAATGATATACCTAGCTGTTCTTAATAATATTACGCGCCATGTAAATCAACGTTTATTATACACGCAATTTATATTTTTCATAAAAGTGGCTCTATTTTGTAACTTCAGCATACTAATCTACATTTGCATTTTATTTACATTATGTTTAGAATAACTGTGTTGTTTTAATTCATGTTACCTTATGATCGTTTTAACAATTGTTGTTGTATAATGAATGTGTATGTGCAACGACATAATTAGGTGCGAAAGACGGTAATGCGGATTACAATTTAAACCGTGAATATTATTATTACCTTCACTTAGTAATTTCTGTAAAACAAGTCTAAGCGGCTAAAATGAATCTACTGGAGTGTTAGCTCACTCTTGCCCATATGCATAATGCGCCCATATGTACGTATGTATAATATGCAGCTGTTATTAAAAGGGTTATTTACTTTATTTCTTGATACTTAAAAGGGTTCGATATTTGACTGGTATTTGAGAGTTGACTGATAGAAAATGCCATCAGGTATTAAGTTCGCTCTTTGTGACTATTGTGATATGAAGGTGCAGAATAAGGAACATACAAATAAATAAAAATTTTAAAGCTGTTAGATACTATATCGAGTCAATTTTAAGACGATATTGTAGTAGCTTTCGTCAAGCTTTTGTTTTCCATTTTTTTCAGTGCATTCATCTGGAGTTACTAGTGGAGTAGCACCTTAGTACTTAGTTACCCTAACGAATAAAGTGTAAAGTCGTGAGCAATGCTCTAGAACAGTATAGATATGTGCTTAATATCGCGATACAATTGCTCGATATGCTGCCTGTGTCACTGGTCATTAGTTGTAAGTACAAGTATAATAGGAACATTTGACATTTAGTTCCGCCATTTGCGAAACCCTGTTGACATATTGTATCACATAAATCATTAATTTTATACAATTGAGAGGCATTTTCACGTGTAAATTTGTGATAAAATTATTTTTGTGTGGTGCACATAAGGGTTGTCAGTCTTTGTAAATAAAAAATCCGTTAAGCGCAATAGCTAATTCAACGTAATATATTAGTCTTCTAGAACTGTTCTGATATTGAGCAAGAACGAATTTGCTATTTTAAAAGTGGTAATAAGTATAACAATGCAATTCATTTATTACCAGGAAATTGGTCTCTTAAAACATTTCAATTTTTCATTAATTCTCTTAATTATTAGCGTATAACAAAAATGCGCGGTGTAATTCACGATCGACAATAAATAAATACATAAATAACAGGGACAATTCCACAAACGGCTGTCTGATCCTAAAATAGGGAATTAAATGCCTGTGTTATGGTAACCGGACCGCTGCTAAACATACACATATACATACGATAGAGTACTTATATAGATATTTTTATTACCCCAGACACAGAACAAACAAATGTGCTCATCGCATAAATGTTTGTCCTGGGTGGGAACCGAACCCACGACCGTAGGTTTCGCAGTCATGGTCTCTAACCACTCGACCACGAAGCCAGTCGATCAATGGATCATTGACGCACGATACACGGCGTCAACATGGCTATTGAGGCACTGGCGATGGCGGGCCGGATGACGGAAAGTTGCATCGGACTATATTTAAGCTTGAATATCTGTGACGTGGTTGACGGTCACTTACATCAAGCACTTTATGATTTTTATAATACGCTGTATATGACACATTCCCGTATAATGATATTTTGTTCTCTCTGACGTGCATACCCAACGATGACGTAACAAAAATGCATGGTTTTAAACAGAGAATAATAGAAGCTTTTTATTGATCACTTACGATAATATTATATATTTACACATTTGACTCGTATAATTTGTACTTTATATTAATTTTGTAACAGCCCGTTCAAGGTCCATTTGGATTTCTGTAACCACTTAAACAACATATTAGTATAATTCGTCAACTTTCGACGAATGAATAATTTAATAGTTTAGACTTCCTGTTGAGATATTTATATTTTAATATACGCTTATACACCTACATACTTTTACATTAAATGTTGCTTAAGCTTTCAAGGATTAAGAAAGACGCAATGTATAGAGAATAGAGAACAGTACAAGGCTTTATAATGTAGTAGGATAAGAGAAAAATTGTTTTGAATTGCACATAAAAAATGCGACCTTGTAAGTTTACTGACGTTTCCTTTTATAAGAATACAGACGTAATAATGCTTTATTATTATCGTTTCTGTCTCAATTTTGTATAAATATATAACAATGTACATACCACTACTATGTACCACCACCATGTCATATTGGCGTATTTTTGTAAAACAATTTTAGCTTAATATAAACGCGGCTTAATGTTAACATGGATTTCCGTAAAGGAACGCCTGAAACAATCGCCTATCTGTAAGTATAATTAGTCGAGCACAAGTATAACATTTCTATGTTATTAAACGGAAGCCGAGTGGCACCTGTCCGATCATTCCGATAATACACAGTGTTTAAGCGGCCCGCGAGCCGCGAATTGCATAATATACAGAACAGGCATCGGCACGACAACTCTCGACGCTCGCCTTTTAGTACAGCACGCTGAGGCCACTTGAGGCCCGCTTCCATCTATATCTATATCTATACTTCTATATTAATATTAGCGGCCCGCCCCGACTTCGTACGGGTATAAAATATATACATATGTCACTCACTGAAAAACTGACTAAAATCGATCCAGTAGTTTTGATTTATTCATTGCTGCCCGTGGCCTGCACGCGTTAAATTTGGAGTAAAACAATTCCCCTTTCCCTATACCACGACTATTTTACATATAAACCTTCCTCTTCAATCACTCTATCTATTAAAAAAAACCCCATCAAAATCCGTTGCATAGTTTTAAAGATTTAAGCATACATAGGGATATAGGGACAGAGAATGCGACCTTGTTTTATAATATGTAGTGATTATACAGTTGAAGAGGTTATTTGGTTGAACGCCCTAATCTCAGGAACTACTGGCTCCAATTGAAGAAATAATTTTGTGTTCAATAGTCCACTTATTGACTAATAGGAGTGGAGCAGCTATGACAAATGTTGCAAAAAGGGGAAAATATTGACTTCCAGGCGGGCGAAGCTGCGGGCACAGCTAGTCTTAACATAACGATTCGTCTAATATGCATCTATTGAGTTGTTGTGAGAATGGCAATTAGAGTAACGAAAATTACTATTATATAAACAATTAATTACTGGGAATGTTAAAACTTCCAATTGTTATCACGTAATGAAAGACATTATCTATATGTATCTATTCGCAACAAAGCGAGATAAATTAGTTTGTTGTATTTTAAAGCATTCGATTTGAAAAAATTACGTTCCGTTTTAAAGTTTAAGGGAATTTTATGCACTTCTAAATGTAATTAATTATTTTCATTTTGAACTTAATGCTTATGTCAGTAATGTCAGTAGCCAGTAAAAATCTCTATGCTCTGCCCACTCCTATGAGAAATAGGCGTGACTATATTAAAAACGAATCCCAGCAGTTTTGTGATAACGAACTAATTTATGTTACGTGCAACTGTTTATTTTGTTAAGCCGCTTAAAAAAGAAGTTTCTCAATTCGAATGGATTTTTTCCCTGAATTTTTACTATGCGATATCTCTACTTGATTTAATTAATTTTGATGATTCTTATTAAGATTAAGTAGTAAAATTCCAAAGTGAAATCGGTTTTTTTAAGTTTACATTATTTTATTATACTTAATCATGGTCGTAACTCGTAACAATCCCCGAAGCACACGACAGACCCATAAATTATTTCGAAAACAACTAGAACAGTTACATTTCTATTACATTGACCTGAGTAATTAATTATTGACTAACATTGCGACATAAAAATTTAAATAACTCTGCTTATGACGCACGGCTTCAATTAAATACTCAACGTGGACATTAATTGATTGTTTTAATTGATATACATAAAATATTATCTGATTAACATGTGACTTAGTGTACATATGGTATGTAAAAATAATAATATTATGGAACACCTCACAAACCCTTACATACGGATCCCATAATAAGCAGAGCCTGTACCATGTTGGTCTGATAAGTGATAAACACACATATATACATATTTTATATATTGTACTTATATAGATGTTTTTATTAGCACCAAACACAATTAAGGCAGCAGGTCTGCTGGCAGAAATGTTGATAGAAATAAACGGTAACTTTGTACAAATTTCCTCCGTGTCGCTTTTGCTTTCCTCTGATGCTGTGTACATACATTATTATTAAATAAACAAACGTGCTCATCACACAAACTCCTATCTTGCTTTTTAGTGTACTCCGTTGCAAATATACTTTGGAACAACGCAGAATACAATTTTTTTTGACAAGTAATTTTCCGGCATCTTCTATGTATCGATTTTAAGAAGTAACTTAACTATAGCTTTTGGTGTTCACATTAGTATTGGCAATGTTTAAATTGTTACCTAAGCTTTTAACTATCACAAGTACCTAAACTATCTAAAGGACATCGGAATGTTATGTCCACTATCAACTACACAGTTTCTATTTGCTATTGAGCAACGTTGCTGCCGGCCAACACGAGCCGTGTAAGGGCACGATCGATAGGAAGCGGACTTTAATTGTATTGTTTTATACCGAACCTAATGGCTATGCAATCCGCACCAAATACCGTGCCCTGTGAACGATATTTAGTCATAAGCGCGAGTTTCTAAATGTTAGTTGCGAGCTATGATTTTCTTGTCAATGGTACAGAAATAAATGGAATGATAACATCTTAACTAGTACCGATATTCAGTTTACGTAATATATTAAGAGATAATTAAGGATTAATATAGCTCTACTTTGACTAAATAGGTCCGAAACTGACGCGTATGTATGAATACGTCACGTTTGTAGATATCGATATGAATATGTATTTAGTACTCGGCGCTCTATGATTAACCCATTAAGGATCTGACGTTATGGTAGAATAAAAATGATACATAATATATAATAATTGAAAGAGGAAGTAACTGAAAATTACTTAGAGAACTAAGAAATTAAGTTTAAACTTCCGTTATTACATTAGGAAATAATAATTATTTAATGACAGTAATTATATTAATGTGCCAATAAATTAATTATGCCATATTTTTATAAAGAAAATCGGCCAGTTACGTGCCATATCAATAAATGTGTTGTAATGGCTTCCGAAGTTATAACAATTAAGTACGTGAAGATTAGAAATGAAAAAATGCAAGCAATTATTTTCATTTTTATTTCATTTGCCTTTATATAAAATTTATATAATACATTAAAAAAAATACTTTCATTATTTCCAAAAATGTCGAAAAGCGAACTTGCGAAAATGTATAATAGCACTAAACACTTACGATTAGTCCCTATTATTAACTGCATTCCAAATTGAACTTTTGAAAGCCTTATTAAAGTTATTAATGATCCACGTACCCACGCAACTAGAGGTCGGGAGAACCTTGGTTATGTTAATTGATTTTACGCAAATTACACCATGAAATTTCCACAATGATTTATAAACTCATAGAGTCATTAGCGGAACGCTTACTACAGGCATCAATCTCTACGAGCTAAAAGTGTATAACTAATATAAAAACTCCTTCGTATATAACTTCGTATAATACAATATAACTCCGTATAGTATTCATAATTATAATACAATAATAATCTTTGGAGACAACTTCGCGTGGACACGTGGGCATCTGGTCTGAAATTACGCAAAGCCTGAGTTACTGTGATCATAAAACTACATACTTATACATTTCTGAATAGGTATGTACTTACATAGATAATTTAGGCACAGAAGACTGATCGTCAGTAAAGATTTGTCATGCTGTTGAGCATCGAATCCATAACCCCCTAGTTCTTGTATTAGATTTAGCACGAGAAGGTTCCGATGTGTGTACAATATGTCAGCCAAGTTGTCAAAGTTTCTCTAGCTAATTTTGTCTACCTTTGTATATTTGTTGCATGTATTTTAGATACGATATTATTTACCATAAATTTGAAATTTACATTAGATTAGGTAGTAGTTGGGTAGCGATAAGTTATATTAATATCGTAATAAGACGTTCAAAATGTTGTTAAAAAGCCATTGAAATATTGTAGCTAATCTTAATTTCTTCAATCTCTAGCAATAATTCTGTGCTAATTAGTTTATATCTCCATTAATATTTATTTAATTAAAACTAAATTATCTAAGATTAATCGTTAAATTCTTGAGATTATACAAATATGAATAGTATATCGTGCGATGCGACAAATGCGTACATGTGGAAATACGATATACGGAATTTTAATAATATTTAAAAACGACCAGATAACTACCATTGTAGGTACAGTTAAATGTTCCATTGACACGGCCACAATTGAACCAAGGTCTGACAACGCCCGTCTTTGGAACTCGACCAGTCACTTTTGGTTAATGAGCGAGAAATGCGTGAGCCATTACAATTAGCGCCCGCGTCGGTTCTAAAGAGCTATTGACTCGCCGTTTATGGTATTAAGATCGGCTTTAATTCGACTTTAGTAATATTTAAGTGACTATTTAGTCGATTTTGATTACCTAATCATTACATTAGGTGGTCTTATCATAGCTATTTATTGGAGTTCTAGGGGACTTCTATTTAACATATCCATTAGAAATCTTTTTATTTCCTTACAAGTACTGAAACACGTAAATACAACGATGGGACAAACATTTAACAGAAATAGAAGGTCATTAAAACAGTACAAAATACTTACAAGTTATTACTTTCAAGGGTCATATGACGTAAGAGAAAATTTCTTTAAATTTATTTCATTTCAAAATGTATAAATATCGTAATAACGTACAAATTAAGCATGTTTACAATTTGTCAAAACTATAATATGATTATCGGTGGGTTATGTCGTGCGCAAAAGTAACTAAAACAATAAGTGTTACTAATATCGATGTAATTGGAATTATAATAAAACTCGCTAAATTATTGAAAGTGCTGCTTTTCTTATTGTGTGAAGTCATTTTGACAAATGATTTGAGTAGAACGTTGTAAGTGTAAGTGTAGTGGTGGTATGGAAAATACTCAAACACATATATACTCATACTCGTATGTAGAATCTAGTCTATAAAATTTTGGCGATATATTTATTATTTAAATACAGATTCTTCCGAGAATCAAACTTTGATCTGTTTGCACATCAGACCGATATAGTGAAAAATTTAACAGAGAAATCATCTAATAAATAGTACACGATCATAATTTAACGATATATTTCGTGAACAACGTATAAGAATCGATAAGGTAAAATATTTTATTTCATACTTTGCACATCACAGAATAGCGATCATTATTCAAATAACATCAGTGGTGATGCAATATAAATTGATAGTTTCGGTAGCAGTATCTTCAGGCGGCTACTTGAAACCGCAATGAGTTGCGGTGACCAGTGGAACATCTGTATCTCACTCGGGCTCTGGTTACGTTGGCCCAAATACTGAAGTCATACACGTACCTTAGCAACGAACGCACAGTATAATGCGCATTAAATAATAGTTACTAATATGTTTGTGAGCTTTAACTGATATTATAAATGTGAAGCGTCTATACATATGTATTTGTTTGCTTGGATGTTTGTTCAGCTATCACTGAAAGTATAGTACCTGGATTGCCATGAAATTCAGTTTAAAGATAGACTATCGTCTGGATCATAACACTTTGTATTTTTTGTCGACTGAAAGCTAAATATTAATTTAATTCATAACATTTCCACCAAAATCTCTTTACCGGGGGATATTCTATAAATCTACTTTTTTATGCAACTCTAACGTTGTTTGCAACTAAATGCATTATTAATGATGAAATAGTGCAATAATTGATTTAGTCCATTGCGGAGAAATAATAACGGAATTTTACGTCAAAACATTTGTTTAAAAATATATCAGAATCCAATTGCATCGTTGAAACATGTTAGTGTAATGTGTTATTACCACAGCATAAAATAAGTTACCACTTAACAACAGCTAATTGCTTGATGTTTGCTTCATCAATACGTTATATGAAGTGAGATCTTTTAAGGCGCGTTGCAGGCCTTCGAGAAGTATTCAGGTGGTTTTACGCGTAACCACAGTCCACTTAACGTCCCGTGCGAATGCTAGAAAAGCTACAAAAAATTTGGAATTAGTATCACGTGCGCTTCAAGCTCTAGATATTATATAAATTGTAATATCTACAATTGTAATGTTCTAATGCGGGCCGGATTGCGCATTATTTCTACGCGACCGATGTTTATGCATATTTAAGAACCGAAACAACGTTAACGCTGTAATATCACTTGTGAAATGTTTAGCATGAAAATTGCATGTAACATTCATTTGAGCCAACTGCGAAAATGTAGTATTTTATCAAAAATTGCATTAAAATAGGTAACTGAAAGTATTCGTTTTATTTTCTGTTTAGTAAAACAACCGGATTATACCTTACTTGGTTCTGTTTGTTTTAGATGCTTTTCTCTTGTTAAATAATAGTGGAATAGCATTTATAATTTACATTCTCGGTAATTTTAATACTATTCCATAACTGTAACGCTCGATATGATTGCGTTGTATGTTTAAGGTGATAAAAAAACATTGAGGTTTTCCATTGTCATCAATGAGTACTAAAATGAATAGCATACACAGTGATTGTGTAAATGATTATAGAATTTAGTAACATATGCTCATTAAATTATAATTTAAAAATATTATATACTTACATGTGTTTTGTTATTTGCTAATTTTGTGTATGCAACTCGTTGCAAGAATAGTAAGTTTGCGCGTGAATTTGAAATGCTAAATTGTGAGACCATGCAATTCCCGTGCCAGCTTTGTAGGAGCTACAAGTTGTGGACTGTTTAAATTGGATTGCTCAATTTGCTCTCTCCGCTCTTTGACAACTCTGAATGTTGGATGAACGCTATTTATTTGTCACAGAATATTCAACGTTAACTTGTGACTGTGTTTGTAAGCTTTATATTTATTCAAATTTTATTCTTAAGCGAATTTATTATAATGAAATTACACGTGAATCCGAGTTCTAGGTCTATTACGGTAGAGTGCAGAATAAAATTTATGTTCATACATATTAATGTAATTTAATCTACAAAAACCAAGGCTTAAATCATCCCGACTCAATCGACGAATACCGTGTACAGAAAAAGTTCAGCTTCTGCCTTAAATATGTATGTATGTGATCGCGGTATGAGAACTGACTTACATAATTGCAAATAACTGACTTTGTTTGGTATATGGTTCGATTACACTTACAGAATACGAAATGTGCGGTCTTGTAAACAGTCCATAGAGATTTATGTGTAGCTCGCTCCTAACGAGAGCTCGGCGGCTAGCGGCTTACATAATTAACAGATTCATGCGAAACGCAGTTAGCTCGCCGCCGAATCGAATGAAACTTGGTCAAAACTCGCGCGATACATAGTATATTAAACATATACATTATTATTATTATTAATGCGTAAGCAAGTCTGTGTATCCGCTACCTACGTTTTAAAGTCAAAATCACTGACCACCGTTGCTGTGTTAAACTTAAATTCTACGTACACCAATGATTTTTTTAATAAATGAAAAGTAAAATAAACAATAACATAAAGGATTGCTTATTGGAGAACATAAACGCAGAAGAATATAAGTGTATTAGCTTGCACCTATTTGTCGTGTCGAATGTTTCTGTTGGGCGTACAACAAAGGGTATTATCATTATCATTAAAGTAATTTATGTAGTGTCAAATATACATATTCTAGTTAGTAACTCGTATCCATGTGGCGGCGGCTGTGGGCGACAGTTGGAGGCTGCAAACACCTGCGTAAAACAAAAGCGAATTGTTTATTGTTATCATTTGCATATCTTGAACTCGGAAATATATCAGAACTGTGCGTTGGTGCCTGCTACTCGAGAATGGCGAGCAGTTTGTGCACGGATCTTGACTACTGCCATTTTGTATTTATACAATTGAATTCTTAGTAAAATTTAAGGGTAGTATTAAAATTTACATCTATCGAAGAAAAAGACGAAAATGTATAAATAATCAATTTGTTTTATGGTTAAAATAATTACACGTTTTAAAACATTTCACTAACTTGAAATGGTATGTAAGACATAAGATTTGTTTATTTCATTGTAGGTACATATGTAATTTGTATGAATATATATATACATCCTTTTCTTATTTTTATTCTTATCAAATATTAATACAAGTTAAATTTTTTTCACTAATGGATTTTTCATTTGTAGCTTTACTTGAAAATATCTCAGTAAGCTATCAGTGGTGTTTGACAGGATTGAACTCCGGAGCCCATTGTAAGAGATTAAAGTCATAATCTCTAAGCTGATATCACTGCTTGTTAATTGGAAATAATGAATATAGTTAATTCATATCTGCTTTGATTTTAATGTTACCTAGTCAAATTGTAGAGCATACAAAATTAGTTACGGTATTTAATGTAAAACTATGATAGCTTAATCAAAAACGTGGAGATTAGTAACGATGGTTAAACAAATAACACCATTTACATTTTAGATCATCTATTTACGTAGTTAATGAAATAAGACAAATAACACAGATTAGCAACAGCTCGCCCGCTTGTTACTTACCGTTCAAATACATTTAAACGCCCGTCAGCAACTGAATCGCTTAATATCGTAACTTACTCTTAACGATTCCCGGGAAATCGCCATTAAAATGGCGTTTCCAGAGTTTTATGGCATTGTTATTTGAATTACACAATATTTTATTGACAAACACTTTATTACTGTTATATAATACATTTCTGTGTACGTTGCAAAGTCATCATTTTGCGGATTTATCTGCGCTTATCAAGAGTTCTTATAGAAACTTGTAAAACTTTCTTTTCGTATATTTACAAAGGCGGTTGGTAAAGAATTCCAATAGAAATTACATCCAATTATTGCATGAAACAAAAAACTTGTAAGTAAATAAAATATTCTATTTAAAGAAATATGTATATAAATTGCGCGTTTGTAAAGTTTCGCCTTTACAAATTTCATAAATGCAATACAAATTAACACTTAAGTTATCTCTCAAGAAAAAATTTCAAGTATTTTAAATACCGTTGTATAAGTTAATTATTTGTGAATGAGAGGTTAATTCGGTCATATCCTGACAGTTCGGTGATCGAATTGTAAATGATCTTGGGGACCTATTTGACCATATACGTTCATTACTTTTAGAGTCGAACAGAAAAAATAACTCAAGGTCCTCGACGCTTAAAGTCTGATTCGTTAATATTATAAATTTATTTATTTATTTATTATAAAGTACTAGTAATACTACTAGTAGTTACTAGTTAGGCGTGTTTCGCCGGGCCTAAAAAACAATGTGTATGGCTGCCAGCCTTTAGTGACCTGGAGCATACTTCACCACGCTTCTCCAATGAGAATTGGCATAAAAAATTGATAAAATTGGGTAATATAAAAATATTATTAACGAGGAAAGTGCAATATTACTAATCTTTGGAAAATCGCTTTCTAATAAATGTAGAGTGCAGTTTCATAATATGCGCGTTTGCGCAGCAACCTCAATTTATTACAAATTGAGGTGACATTAAATTGATATATATTTAAATATTACAGCATTACCGACTTTCGATAAGCGCAGGCTGACAATAATTGTTCCGTATACGGCACGGCGGTTTGCTAACTCGGACAATTTCACATCACACTGCGCACGCGCATGCGCTCTCTTAGCGTGTTAAGTTTATTAAATGTCTCTCTAAACAAAAGAATACTATCTTAAAATGGTAATGAAATGCTAGTTTAAAAGCATTATTTACAGAAAGGAACTGTAAAAACTACAATAATAAGGTGGGTGCAATATAACACTAGTGCGTTACGTTTGGATAGCCTGGATCCCAACAAACCATGAAAGTGAGAGAATGAAATCCAAATCACTAGGCTATCAATGCTTGCCGAAGACCTTTGGGAAGATTTAACAAATTCTTAAATTACGTATATAATATAGTAGTAGTATAAAAAGTTCGTGGCCTAACCCGTTATTTTTACCAATCCATTCTACACTGAAGAGATTTCCCAAGGTTAATCTACATATTTTAAGTTATGATAACAATTGAAAATTGCTGGAACTTTAAGGGCATCCTTTTGCCAGGCGGTACTTGATTTCGAGTTGGATCAAGTCCCCAAAAATATGAAAGTCACGAAGAGCAAGTAAAATTTTATTCCTCTAGAAATTTTGATAAAGTCGACGTACATATCATTAAGTCATAACGTTTCTAAACGCAGTTAAATCGATATCTTTATAGTGTTAAGTTATAGCATTCCACGAACTTTATGAAAGACTAATACAAAACGATGAATAAGGTGTTGATTATTACTAAATGAATAGTAAAGCTTATAATTAACCGTGTAACTTAATGAACAAAATTAATTGAAATTTGACTAAATATGATGTTGATAGATAAAATTACACGTTCGGTTAGATTGTTATCGGTTTCGGTTCATTGGCGTTTTGTAAGATTTTTTGCACAACCGCCCATTTAATAAACAAAGGTATTTAGTTTAAGGTGTTTGTTACGACACTGAGGGTCAATCTACACCGTCGTCCTATTGGAGCCTATTCACGCTCCGGTTATTCTCAAGTCAAAGAGAAGGAGAAATAATATGCGGAGTGACTAGGCATTTACAAGGCAAGCATGCTACATCTTAGGCTTAGACATCGCTTTCCATCAGGCGAGATAGTGGCCAAATGTAAGCCTATTTCTATCATTAAAAAAAGTCAATACTTACGAGTATTTAAAGTGTTCTCTGCCATTATCAGACTTCCACAGATTATACTTGTGTAGCTTATGCTCCTGTAATATTGTATCCAATTCGTACAGAATGTGTACCGGTTTTCGTCTCGAAAGAAAATTGCAATTATGCTGAACGCTTCTCATATTTAAATAGTTTAATTTTTTTAACCATGAACCTTAGCAGTCACAACATGGAGGCGATACTATTAAACGTGTTGCGGCCAATGTTAATATAACATCAGACGAGTATGCTGTAGCATCCTCTTCACGCGATTTCTAATGCGGGAAAGTTGAATGTTACTTATAAATAGTAAAAAGGGTAATCTTGATCAAATGATTGCTCGAAGAAACTGACGCGAATGACGTTTAGATAATAGTCATGACAATGTTGCAAAATGAATATTCGCTGAGTTGAACGGATTGAACGTTTAGCTCTGGGCATTTTGATTGTTTTTTTTTCAAATGAAGCAGGTATGAAGTTTACTCGACCATAGAGAACAAGCAGTATCTATTATCTAATACCCTTTTGATATTTCCGTCTCAGTTCATGTTTGTGTTTGTGAATTGGCAGAAGATTCAACATGTATCTACTGAATCACTCTTGAACCTTCTGGCGTTAAGCAGTTGACACTTCAAAGATAGTAGCATTCCTATGCATTTTTCATTATCTCAAGAAAAATATCTATTGTAATGGCGTACTGTTGAGTATGGAGTGCAATAAACGTCATACCAGTTTTAACCTCTTAACCGCTTTTGTGACAAATAAAGAACACCCAAAGAACTGACAGAACAGATTACAATAGGGGTGATTAATTTTACTTACGAATAAGAGCATAAAAGAATAAGAGAATAAGAAGAAAGAATGAATAAGAAGAGAATAAGAGCTGCTTGAAAAACTGTAACAACCTTTGTATTTTGTAAGAAGATGTTAAGTGCAAAATTAATTACAGAAGGCGGTGATGAATGTATTCATTAGTGAGTTATGTAATCGAACTAACGAAGCAGGACTTAATAACAATTCTAATGTATTTTTTCCTCGTTTTGCTTATCAGTTGTAACTCGTGCTATTTTTAGTTCTTTATGCGTGAGCTAATTATCGTATGCACAGTTGCATATTGCGAATGGTTAAACTTTCCTGATTGATAACCGTACAAATGTGTGCCTTGGTACAATGGAGGCGGCATTTACAAAAAAAATTTGGTATTTTATTATGCGACATATAGCTATACATTTAACGTACATATTTCAGTATTAAGCGGCAAAATAAGAATTACGCTTGAAATCTAGTCCTTCTTATTTACTAAGAAATCAGAGTATACCTACCTAAATATAGTCAAACAATGGTAATTACTTACATATATACTCGTACCTATATCAAATGGCAGTTGTATGAAAGTTTGGCGTTTGCTCTTCTACACTGAACCTGTGTATCTTTTATATATATATAATCCTTATAGGTTTATGCTTCGAATTTGTACAGCGCATCCATCTTTTATACGCTCCAAATCATCGGAACTAAATGATGCATAATTGTGTGCGCTCGCACGAGACTGCGCGTTCGGTGAGCCATGCCCGCAATATTCACATTTCTTCTGCTTGGTTATTTTAAGAAAAAATCAAAATGTTTAAAAGAAATTGGATTATTCTAAGATAATCTAAATTGTTGCGATTATATTTGTTTTACATTGTTTACGTGCAGTAGAAAAATTATTTCGATAAATATAAAATTGTCAATGAGTAAATTCGTATATCTAAGACACAAATTTAACTAATAATTATTGTATTTATTTCATACTTCGAGATACACAATCGCCAGTAGCAAATCGTGCAAATCGCTATGTGTGGCAGCGATAGATTGACCATGGGCTTCGGGAGTCACCTCCGGCCATAATTGATCCGCATACCGATATAACTCAGCTAATTTTGTGGTCTACCATAGCCGTACATAATGTAGCAATCCGAAGGCTATTTACATTTCACCTCGTTGATCTATTACTGTGATAAATGAGTGGATTTTTATAACAGCATGAGTGTGCCAGTATGCGGAGTAATAAACCTCCCACGCATTAGATTGTTATAACTCTTATATTTTTAATCAAAACGGTAATCTCTCTAATGGTTTAAGCAGTAAAGAATTTTCCGTCTACCTAGATGTTTAATATTTTCTATTTAAGTAAAAATAAGGTATACATGTTATTCTGAAATCGATTACTAAATAAATCATTAAACACTGTTCGAAAACGCCGTTGCAATGTTACCATTCGTTAGGTAAAAACTATGACAGGAGACCCGGTCCAACAGTGGACTAATAAAAGGGTCGACAATAAGGTAAAAACTGCCAGAACCGTCTTGAACTTGGCTTTGCTAGAAGACATTTATTAGCCCTCGTGTGGTCATATTAATCGTTTTGTTACGTAGATATAGTGAGGATACCAGTCGATACAAGCTTATAAAAAGCTCGTTAATAAACTCTCAACATCAACATTAAATCACGCAAAAAAATATCACCAGTACTTTTCAAAAATAAACTCCATTAAACATTGTTAACAAAAGCCATTCACCGCTTGTTGAATTATTAGAACGGGTATTTAACAAAGTCGTACACGTTCTATGACGTATTTGCATAGTTTTTAATAATTACGTGAACATTTATCTCGTGACAACCAGTTAGTTAAGCAATTTTCGTTATCGTAAGAGTAATTAAGTTGCTTTTGCTTAATTACACATCCAATGGTGGCTTTTCTAATGTGTACATAGTAAAATTAGGCTTGCCCTCGGCTACTACTTGTCTCTTGTTAATGGAAGTAGCGAGTAGCGGGTATTGTGTGAACCATGAGCGTATTAATTTTAATACAGAAGTAATCTCTTTGGCAATATAATATTTTTTCATCTTAACTTATCGCGCACGGGTTGTAATTTGAAAAGAATATTACACAAAGATGTTTTTAAGTCATTACATGATTTATACATTTACTAAATATCAAGATACTTTTTCGAGAAGTTTTTTTGAGATCATGTGCAATACATAATGAACACTTGTGAATGCATATTCGTGAACGAAACAGCCACTGTTAATATAAATTATAATATTTAAAAAGTGTAATCTAATGTAATAATATCTAATAATACCTTATTTATAATAATCAATTTTTCTTATCATAATGTTAGACAAATAATTGAAACAACATTTTGGCCGTCACGCGGCAATCCGTTAGTCTGTGAGCACGGCCTTAAACAAAAAAACCGCTTTCGCATTCCAACGCATTCAGAATCGTAACAGTCATTTGTATGTTATACAAGATTTTATATTAACCGATATAAATTATTACACAATGCAGATACATTATCTTCACAACAGTCGTGATGACGGTTGTCTGTATGGATAACGCGAGGAAATATAATTTATTGATATCATTTGTTATCTTTGTAAGATGATAGTTTAGTTTATCGTTTTCACAATATTTAATTCGTTGTTTCCATGTCTACCTAGTATATAAAACTTCTTTCAATGTATGTTATACAAGCTTGTTTCTACCACTTCGACACCACGGCTTAAGGATAAAATGTTGTTAATTTATTTATACTAGTGGTCGCCTGCTGGTCGAAATTCGACCATAATAAAAAATAATTCTTTGACATTTCTTTGGACTTTTTGT